>PVIU01013610.1:0-48615 GCA_004026605.1 Ondatra zibethicus | reverse complement strand
TCAACAGAGTCTGTTTCTCTCTGATGTGAAAATCACCAAATGGGCTAGGTTGACTGGCCAGAAAGCTCCAGGCAACTGCCCATCTTTGCCTCCTCAGCACTAAGATTACAAGGGTGTGCCACACTCTGTGTGTGCATGCGTGTGTGTCTACCTTTAGAGTCCCAGAAGAAAGTTTTCACACTGGGATCATTTCAAGTCACGTGCATAGAGTTAGCAAATTTTTAGATAGGCCAAAGAGTCACCCTGAATAGCGCAGCTGACTGCATATAGGTGCTGCCCAGACCCGGAATGACCGAAGGCTAGCTGCAGCTGTGACAGTACAGTCAGAGGTAGAAGGTGAGTGCAAAGCCATGAACTGTCCTGTGTTGTGTTCTCCAGGCACAGACATCAATGGTGCCCTGCAGAAGGCCATCAAACTGCTCAACAATTACGTGGCCCAGAACGACATTGAAGATCGGAGCGTGTCCCTCATCGTCTTCCTCACGGATGGGAAACCCACCTTCGGGGAGACCAATACCCTGAAGATTCTGAGCAACACCAAGGAAGCCACTGGAGGTCAGATCTGCATCTTCACCATCGGCATCGGCAGTGACGTGGACTTCAAACTGTTGGAGAAACTTTCGCTGGAGAACTGTGGTCTTACACGACGCGTTCATGAGGAGGAGAAGGCAGGAGCACAACTCATTGGGTCTGTTGTCTGTCTTCTCCTAAGCAGAGGCCGGGGAAGGGGCTGAAGGTAGATGCAGTAAGAATCCAGAGCTGAGGATAACGTTGTAACCAGAGGCTGAGGAGATCTTTGTCTAGGCCTTATCCTCACATCTGCTGGAAATGAAGACAGCTCACTGCATTGAGAAATATTGCAGTGTGTTTTAGTCTCATTTTTAAAAATTATTTATTTTGTGGCACTAATAATTGGACCTAGGGTCTTGTGTATGCTAAGTAAACTATTCACCCACTGGTGAGGTAACCCTTCTGTTATTTTACTCTGGGATGTGGGTCTTGCTAAATTCCTCATATGGCCTTGAACTTGTGACCCTCCTGTCTCAGCCCCTACAGTAGCCAGGGATTACCTGGGTGTACCACCCTACCTGCCTCATAATGTGCTTTGAAACCAGTCTGATTTGAGTTTAACAGGTGAATTTAGGTAGGCTTTTAAGACTGCCAATGCCTCAGTTTTCTCTTCTGCAACATGAGGGTCATAACTGATGACTGTTTAATGGGAAAAGTTAGAAGTTTGGGCACAGTGACTATTGCACATTAATGATAATGTGGGGCTATAGTTGAAAGCTTCATAGGTGAAATTACTGGTGAAATGATGGTATAATTTGAAGCAAAATGATCAATTAAAACTGATGAAAACTCAAAACATTTTTTTGTGTGGAAAAAAAGTGGTAGAAAAATCTAGAACTTAGATTTCCTAAGACAGAATTACCTTGCCTCAGACAACATGTTGTTGATCATGGCGTGTGATTTTGTTGTTGGTTGAACTAAGTGCTGTCTCCAGGTTCAGCACAATGTAACTCAAGCTTCAGTGTGCAAATATGGGATCTATTTCAAAGGGAAAGCCTGCTTTATCTAGATTTTTGGTAGCCACAATCAAAGAAATTTATGAATCATAAGCCTGACTGACAGTCTCTGAGCCATGCAATCAACACAGGTGGTGGCTAAGGGACTGGCCACCATTTTCTCCTAGGATTTCGATGAAAGAGTTAAGTGAGCACATAGATCTGCTTCCTACATCATAAAAAATTATTCAAAACCAGATTCAAAGAGAGAAAACTTACTGCACCAAAGAACAAAAGTCAGGAGGTCACAAGGAAAAGCAATTCCACTGAAACCATTAGCTACGCGGCCGTTCTGCTAGCAATGCCTTCCATACCTTGCACCTCTCGAGAACTCAAAACAAACCCAGATTTTTTTTTTTATATTCATCATCTCCTATGGTCCTCACAGATTTCTAGAAGATAAGGGTAGAAGTTACGATGCCGTACAGACACCTCTGGCTGTAAAGGCTTACTAAGTGGTTTATTTAATGGTCCTTTGATAGTTGATGCAGGTTAGCCTCTACTCCAGATAGTCATTCTGGGGCCCAGGACTTCATTGCTCTGTGCCTCACTTCCTTAGGAGTTAGCCTTATCTGCAATGTTGTAATTAAGTCTATGTCCTTTCTGATTTTTAGTCCCAACAAGAATAAAAGCCACAAAAGTGAGCACATGCTATCTTCCTGGATGCCAGTGTCTTGGAAGATGTACATACAATTCCTAGCTCTGTTCATGGGTGAAAGTGTGACCTCACAGCCATAACTGTCCACAACAGAACCTGGGGATTGTCCTTTGTAGGTAGATGTATGTGTGCCTAGTTAGAAAACTACCATTTAAAAAGGAGAGAATAGACTTAGGGAGGCAGCTGTGAAAGGTATACTGTTAACTTCCCAGTCCTACCGATGACATTGGGGGAAATGGAGCCACATGTCCTAAGACAAGGTAGCGGACACAGACCCCACTTTACTCTCTAGGTCGTTGAAAAGGGAGTGTCAATTGCATCATTTCAGGCCCACAGGAAATGCTAATGGAAACAAATGCTGTGTCCCTCAAAAGTTCTTAGAGTCAAGACAAGTGTTCCCAAGGTTAATGTGCTGCTTCAAGTACCTTCGTAATGCATTCGAATTCAAGAAACAAATTATACGTAGACCTTGTAGAAACTTAGGTGTGGGGGCTGGAGAGATGGCTCAGCGGTTAAGAGCATTGCCTGCTATTCCAAAGGTCCTGAGTTCAAATCCCAGCAACCACATGGTGGCTCACAGCCATCTGTAATGAGGTCTGGTGCCCTCTTCTGGCCTGCAGGCATATATTGTATACATAATAAATAAAATTTAAAAAAAAAGAAACTTAGGTGTGTAGAAAGGAAATATAGCAAATGTTTTGAGGAATTTTGAAGTTGTACCACAGGAAGACTATTTCAAGAAACTAAAGGTTGATGTAGGAAGTGGGAGATTTTGATTAATTCCAAGGAGTCTGCTGTCCCAGGAAGCTTTGTGAAGGAGCCAAGGCTCACTCATTAGAGGGACTCAAGTGACTGCTATGCCATCCGCTATTAGAATACTGCGCTAAGTGTAGTGCAAGGGACGAGCCTGCGCATAGTAGACCCACACCCTCTGCAAGCCTGATTTCCTCCTGGACTGACGGCCCTAGCCCAGCCAGGTCCTGATTCTGTGCTTCCTCTGCAGGTTCTGTGATGAGATTCGGACCCCGCTTCTCTCGGACATCCGCATAGATTATCCCCCTGATGTAGTAGAGCATGCCACCAGAACCCTGTTTCCCAACTACTTTAATGGCTCCGAGATCATCATTGCTGGGAAGATGGTAGACAGGAAGTTTGATCAGTTCCACGTGGAGGTCACTGCAAGCAACAGTAAGAAATTTGTCATCCTGAAAAAAGACATCCCCATGGAGTCGCAGAAGCTGGGGAATGACGTCACAGTCACCCCTGGGCCTGCCAGTGATGGTGGGCAGGACCCCAACCACATCGAGCGTCTTTGGAGCTACCTCACTGTGAAGGAACTGCTGAGCTCCTGGGTGCAGAGCAGCAGTGAGCAAGAGAAGGAGCAGCTGAGACAGAAGGCCCAAGCTTTAGCCTTGAATTACCACTTCCTGACCCCCTTCACCTCCATGAAGCTGAAGAAGCCAGGGCTCCACACAGGCGGGCTGGAGGACAGCCACGGCATGTCTGCGGCCACAGGACCTGAGACAGTGGTGCAGAGCTTGCGAGGAGCCGACATGCAGCCAGGTAGCAAAGCCTCAGGAGTGGCCTGTGTGTGAGTGCAAATTCCTTGTAAGGCCAAGGAAACCTCAGCAGAAGTCTGTTTTCTGTTCTCATCTTGCAGTTCTTATAAACAATGACCATATATGAAGTGCATAGTCACCAGATGCCCTCTCAGATAGCTATACTTGTCATAAAGCCTAGCTCAAAAGAGCCATGAAAAGAATGGCAGGAGGCTGAGAAATGTTGCCCACTGACGTCAGCACACCAGGCTCAGCCAGAAGGACAGTGAGTTCGAGCTCAGCCTGGCTATGTAGTCAGATTCTGTCTCAGCAAAATAGAAACAAATAGTATATATGCATTAAATAAAAAGTGTGGACACTAGCCATTTGATGCCAGTTGACAGAGTCCTTAGTGACAGGAGAAAGTTTAAACCAAAGCCAAGGGTTGCAATGTTGCTACCACCAGCATGTGGGAAGCAACCTGGCTTTTCACGTGTAATTCTCTTTATTGTTCCTGTCAAATGTTCATCTCTTAGAGAGGAGACAGAAGTTAACCAGGCCCTCCCAGAACCCCACAAATGCTGCCTAATTTATTTCTCACGTTAAGCTCTGACAAACATTCAATGGCAGAGAGAACATGAAGTTAGGATCCCTGGACCCTCCCGTGTAGCTGTGAAATCTGGAACACACTTACAGACCTCCCCGCGAGTACAGTTGCTTGCCTAAAAGTGGGGATAATAAGTTTCATGAAGGTCCGTTGCCAGGACTGACTATTCAGCCAGAGTCCTTTGGCATAGAACGAGTGTTCTTGTACTTTTAGCAGTCTCTCTCTCCCCTGGGGTGTGTAGTTCTCGAAATGAATTGAGGATTTCAGGTCTGCATGTACAAGCTTCTTCCTGTTTCAGATGCAGCTTCTGCTGGCAACGTTAGTGATGCTTCATTCTGATTTACTTAGTTAAAATGTTATTTTGTTTATTTATTTTATTGCATTCATTTATTGCGTGTGTATGCTCCTGTGGGATGGTGGTTCACGGAACACAAGGAGAGGTCAGAGGACAGCATGAGGGAGTTGGGCTTTCTTCCCCTCTATTCTGTGGGTCTCAGGGATTGAACTCAGGCTGACAGGCTTGGTGACAACATTAGCGCCTTTGAGTCATCTCACTGGCCCTAGATTATATGTAGTAATTCTTACTTCTGGTTTTTTCTCATTGTTTGATATAGGGTCTCACTATGTAGCCCAGGCTAGCCTGGAATTTGTGGTCTTTGACTTTTTGATTCTTACAGTTATTACAAACATATCTGAAACCTGTTACGGGCTTCTCATCTCCAGCTGCTGTTCTCTGTGCCTCTTCACACGTCTTTAGCAAAGAACAATTATCCTTTTCTGTGTCTTTTTCAGGACCTGCTCTCAAGAAACCATATAGCCCAAGAATTAAAATCACTAAAACATCAGGTAAGATGAGTAAGGGATTTTTGGAATTCTCTGAAGCCAGTAAAAACAGGAGCTCACAGAACATGTTCCCATGACCCATTTTATTCAGCAGCGTGAGGCACATGAACTAGAATCATCACAAGTCATTTCATGAACACCACAGAGATGACCCAAGAGAGGAGATGGAGAGTGGAGGCTCCTTTTGCTCACTGCCATGTTTAAAGGACCCTAGGTTTTAGGGAGCCAAAGTATGCATCCAGCCTCTGCTGTCCCCAAGCTAAAAATGGTGTTACAAAAATAAAGATGTCTGGCCGTACAGGCATAGTTTTTCTTTTTAAACTTTTTGCTGTTTTTTGAATCCTTGCCTTTGAAGGGAAGCACAGACTGAAGACATAGTAAAATTTCTTTTTTGGCAGCATCTTCTGAGAATATAATATAGTAAGAATCTGGATGGAAGAATGTCTGGGCTTTATTCTCCCAATGGCCAGATGTGCGTGTTTACAAAGCCAGGGACATTGCAGTGATTAGCTGTGGGGCTAGAAGCACGAAGTGTCCCACGGAGAGAATGCACTTTCTAAGGCGCAGGTGCGCTGTGGAATGCAAGCCAACCTTTCTCTGGGATGCTGCCTGGGCGATGCTTGCTGGACTCCTCCACACACTGGTGGAACAAGCAACAACTTCCCTTGTACTGTATCTGGGTGGGAATGATGCTTTCACTGTGGTAGAAACTGCCAGACAAAGGTCAGGCAAGCTACGTCCATATACACCTGTGCCAAAGGCGGCAAGCGGAGGCTCCTTTAGATATTTTGTTCACCACCACCCCCATATGTTTGTATGTGTGTGGCTGTCAGAGGAAAGCCCCCAGCCTCATTTCTCAGGCACCTTCCACCTTTTATATGAGACAGGATCTTCCTTGATTCAGGACTTCAAGTAGGGAGAGTAGCTGAAGTCCAGCTTACAGGGATCCATCCACCTCTCTCACCATCATTGAGATTAAAAAGCACAGGCTACCACACCTGGTTATTTACATGCTTTCTAGGGATTGAATTCAGGCCCCTAGACCTGAGAGGCAACGGCCTTTACTAACTGAGCCTCATCCCCACCTTGTATTTCTTTATGTTCCATTCACATGGGGTTTGAGTCTCGTCACAGTGAGAGATATGGGAGTCTCTGTCTTTCCTGGGACACAGTCCTGGAGGAAAGAGGGGTTCAGCAGTCACAGGGAAGACATGAATTTCCTTGCAGCTTGAAAAGACTGAACTCCTCCAGACACACAGTTCCAACCCACACCCTCGCCCCTGCATGTCCACATATTCACACCAAGAAGAGAGGTATTCCGAATCACATGGTTTTATGTATAAGACAGGGAGAAACTGAATCTCCTGCGTAATAAGAGAAGACGGTGGGTGTTGACTCTGAGGTTACGCTGAGGAAGAGGTAACTCTGCGTATTTCTAGCAGAAACTGGAAGAGACAAAGAATAAGGCTGAGGCTTATGCCTTCTGCGTGATCCAAAAGGGAGCATCATCACCGACTGTGCTGCGTGGCCTTCTAGTGATTTTCAGACTCTTCCTGGCACTGCCTTGGGCTCCACTGTGAGTGCCAAGAGTTATAAGCAGCCCATACTATACGGTTAATGAGACTGTGTAGCGGGAGTGTCCAACCTGTTAACATTGTGACATGATGTGTAGTCTACAGAATTTACAGACTCACAGTCCAGCACTAACAAGTGGGTTACCGAAAGGGAAGAAAAATCCATAATGAGGTTGGGGAGATGGCTCAGTGAGTAAAAGCCCTTGCTGCACAAGTCTAAGGAGCCGAGTTTGAATCCTAGCGGCTGTGTCAAAATCCAGATGTGGCCACACTGTACCTGTGATGTCCAGTGCCATGGGCACAGAAACAGGAGAATTTGGCTATACTCACTCAAAAAAATCCATAATAATTTAAGTAAGTTTAAACTTTGTGTTGGACTGATTCATACCTATCCTCGGGGTGAGGACTGGATATTCCAGACTACCTACCTTGGTGAAGGATTATTTTCCATGGAACTCTTGGCATAGACGAGAAAGGATCTTCACTCTTTTATTATTTTAAGATTTGTTTATTCTTATTTTATGAGTTTGAGCATTCTGCCTGCATGTCTGTCTGTGCACTACTCTCACGCTGTGCCCACAGAGACCAGGGGAGGGTGTCTGAATCCCTGGAACAGGAGTTGTAGGTGGTTGTGAGCCTCTGTGTGGGTGCTGGAAACTGGCCTGAATCAATCCTCTGCCAACCAGCCAATGCTCTGAGCCACCGAGCCGTCTCTTCAGCTCTGGTGCGTCATTCCTCACTGAGGCAATTAAGGGACAAGGGAAATGATATGCATATACCCGCAAGAAGTCGGACGCAGCAGTAGTTGGAAATGTGTAAAACATCTCCCTTCTCGTTTCTTACCATCGTACCTCTCAAGGTGTAGCTGTCTCAAATGTGATGGAAACACTATTTCATCCAAATTCAGGAGACCAGGAGTCAGTCTGCCCTCACCATGTACAAGCTGCCTAACTTTGGGGCCATTATTACACTTCTGTATAGTCTCCTTATTTAGAACTGAGAATACTATTCTTTCAGCCTTCTGATTATGATGAAAGAAACAATCCATCTGATAACAAAGTAGTATTTATCCAATACACATATTTTTTCTTTTCTTTTTCTCTTGCTCCTGGTAGTGGATGGTGATCCCCATTTTGTTGTGGATTTCCCCTTAAGCAAACTCACTGTCTGCTTTAACATTGACGGAGAGCCTGGGGACATCCTACGGTTGGTCTCTGATCACCTGGACTCTGGTAAGTTCTACCTTCCCTTGTGGTACCTAGGCAAAGCCCGGGGTTGGGCATTTCATTCTCTGTGCTGAAGGTGAATGGCCAGTTATAGAAGAAAGACATCCTGGATGCTCAGCATGTACTGGTTGGTAAGGGCACTACACAAAGTTTCTGGACACATAAGCAAACCCTTACTTTATACCCCAGTGCGGCCTTGGGCATGCACCTTAGCCGCTGTAGTGTTCATCATGTGAAATGGAGGTTGTAATATTCTGTCTCATGGGCTATTACATAGTAGATTCAATTGAATCATGGGTAGGAACACTCAAGTGCTATAGTAATTTATCACGTCTTACTGTCGATGTGTTTTTCCCCTCAGAAGCTGTGGTGGTAGGGAGGTCATAGGCCCTGGAGACTTACGTTGAAACCCCAAATAGTAACTACACAGCTCATGAATATATGTGGACAGAGATTTGGCTACCTTAGGCCTCTTGAGAGACGAAGTAAAAGAAATGAGCATAGAAAGTGATTTCTGAGCACACTGCGGGTGACACTGCTTGGGGACAGCCATGTGGCCAGCAATACAGCACAGGTGGCATTGCTTGGGGACAGCCATGTGGCCAGCAATACAGCACAGCACAGTGAGGACTGGCTTTGGCACACGCCTTCTAGTATTGCAAGGTACTCAGCAGTAAGTGTCCTGGCAAGTCAGGTTATAACCCACAGGTGGCATTTGTGATGTAATTGCATGAAGTTTGCTTCCCTGATCTCCTTTATCCGATGGTTTTCTTGCAGGCTGCCCTCACTTCATTTCAGTTGCTGTGCTAAAACACCATGAACAAAGTAACCTGGGGAGAAAGGGCTTGTTTTATCTCATAATCCTAGGTTATACTTCATTACTGTGAGGAATCAAAAGAGGCAGGAACTTAAAGAAGCTAGTCATAGCAATCCATAGTCAAGAACAGAAAGAAATGTCTCTGCTCTTATCTGTATCAGGACCCTCTGCCTAGGGAATGGTGCTGCCCACAGTAGACTGGGCCTTCCTTCATCAATCAACTGAAGACAACACCCTGCAGACATGCCCGCAGGACAACCTAATGTAGACGAATCTGTCCTGGAGAGTCTCTTCCCAGGGGATCCCAGGTTGTGTCCGCTTGACAAGGCTCTCTATCACATAGCTCTTTCTAGCCTCAAAGTTAAATCTCTAAGATTTTTCAATAGAAAGGCAACTGGCATTGAGTCAGTGATCTAACCATATCCCTCCCTGGAGACACTCCTTTTAAAGAGCTTAATAAGATTTGACTGTGTAACATCCTTTGTGTTTTGAATGCTTTGTCTTCAAATGATGGCACTGTTTGGGGGGAAGCTATAGAACTCAGGAGATAGGGCTTACTTGGAGGAAGTGGGTCACTATTACTATTGTGTCCCTGGGGAGGGACATGTATGTTTTGCATGGCTCCTTGCTGTTATGCTATCTGCTTCCTAGTCCTAAGTCCCATTTAGATTCTCTGCCACATAGTCCCACTACCGTGAAGAGCACTGCCTCACCGTGCCTTTTGTACCATAAAGAACTGAAATCCCTCTGAATCCGTGAACCAAAGTAAACCACTCTTATTCCTTAGAAACCATTCTGATTTCACTCAGACGTTTGCCATAGCAGCAAAAAGAGAGCTCTTTTCTGGTTTTGTCTAAGACATGAAGTCAGTTTGTAGGTGTTAGACCTTGAGGCCCAAGATCAGGGTGTCTACTCAGGCTGGAATTTCTCACAACTTTGCTGCATCAAAAAGACTTTTGTCATTGGATAGCTAAGGAGTTTCCAAGATTTATTGAAGATTATCTCAAAGCAAAAAAAATGAGAATTAATTATGTACCAGCCTTTTATTAGTGAAAATTACTTTTCCTGAAATCAAAGCATACAACATGCATCAAACTCATTTCCAAACACCCCACGTACAACTGCATCTGTTCACTGTGCAGTGGCACCGCGCTGAACGCTGGGATCCAGCTCCCAGGTCTCGCAGAGGTTGGAAAGGTGCAGTTGTGCTTAAGATGTTGTAAACAGAGAAGAAGTTGCATTCAAGGGCAGTTAATGGCTTTCACACAAGCCTCTTTCTGTGATATCCCCTCCCTATTCTCTTAGGTTTTATACTCCTCCCATATTTTATAAGACAAGAAACTTCAGATTCAAATTTTAGCTGACTTTTCCAAGGGTAAACTCATATTAGGTAGAAGAAGTGGCCTTCTGAATAAAAAAGGCATTTGAACTTTGAATCCTGCTCAGCGACATCAGAGGATCTAAATTATGATTATTGACAGCTTGTAGATACAGTGTCCACCAGAACGACACCAGCAGACACTAGAATGTCACAAGAATGAAAGAGCATGAAGATATTCATCACTTTCTGTGACAGTTTGACCCAAACCTACATCTCCCTTCCTATATTCCATATTTAAGCATGGAAGGAAACTCATTTATGGCTTTTCTGCATTCACTCACTCAAACAGCAACCACTAGGCGACCCATAGGTATAGTTCGGACAATAGTCTTGGTGATAGATAGAAAGGTAGAAGGACATTCATTAGATACTGTCAATGGCTTTCTATATCAATGACAAAATGTGTGACATCAAAAACTTAAAAGAGAAGGATTTATTTTGGGTCCTGGTTTCAGAGTTCATAACTTGGCTCCATCAATTCTGGGCCCACGGTGAGGCAAAGAATCATGGTAGTAAAAGAATGAGACAGAGGGGGCTCACATCATGGCTGACAGGAAGTAATAGGTCAGAGAAACAACAGAGTGGCACAAGATACTCCCAAGGATTCATCTCCCAAGGATTCATCTCCCAAGTACCCTCTTCCCTCAAAGTGACCCCTACCTCCTAATTTCCATGACCTCTTAAAATAGAACCATGATTTGAGAGATTGGCCCTTTGCATGTGCCTCTGGAGAGGCAGTTCAAACGCAAACCATAACAGATGCCTTTAGCCAGGAAATGGGCATGGCTTTTCTAACCACTCTTCTCTTCTTGGCCTTTGAGGTGTGACTGTGAACGGAGAGCTTATTGGGGCCCCAGCACCTCCAAATGGTCACAAGAAGCAACGCACATACTTCCGGACCATCACTATCCTCATCAACCGGCCAGAGAGATCTTACCTTGAGATCACACCAAACAGGGTCATCTTGGATGGCGGAGACAGGCTGGTCCTCCCCTGCAACCAGAGTGTGGTGGTAGGGAGTCGAGGACTGGAGGTGTCCGTGTCTGCCAATGCCAATGTCACTGTCACCATCCAGGGTACCATTGCCTTCGTCATCCTCATTCACCTCTACAAAAAGCCAGCCCCTTTCCAGCGAAACCACTTGGGCTTCTATATTGCCAATAGCAAAGGACTTTCCAACAATTGCCATGGCCTGTTAGGTAGGTGGCTGCATATCTCAGTCTGTAATCAGGATAGAACTGGGTTTCCTGGAAGGGCATTCATGTGGCCAATATAATGAGCTTGACAGAAAATTACAGCGGGGGAGTGGTCCTTCTGTGTTAAGTTATCCTTCAGCATCTTCTGGGGCTGTAGTTCCTGGATCTCTCAAGAGCACTAAACTCTGAGGATGCTCGAAAGTCCCTTATATAAAACATGCAGCATTTGTGTCAAACCTACTCACATTCCTCTCTCAGTTTTAAATAATTTCTGGATTACTTACCTTACCCAAAGCACTGTTAGTCCTATGCAAGTAGTTACTGGACTGCATTGTTTGTGGAGTAATGACAGGAAGGAAGTCCATACGTTCCGTACCAGTGTATGTTCCCCCATGTATATTAAATCTGCATTGGCAAAGATGCCAGAACTTCACATGCAGAAAGCCCGACTTCATATATCATGGGAAAATTAGATTACTTTTTTGGTATGTATGTGTTCATGTATGTGTGGGCTACGTATGCATATGGGGGTCAGAGGACAAATCTGGGTATCATTCCTCAGATGCCTTCCACTTTTTGTTTGAGGCAGGGCCTCTCACCAGCCTACAACTTCTGTGTAGCTATAGACGAGTTGGCTCGTGGTATTCCAGGGCTTCTCTTGTCTCCGCCCACACCCAGCCATCTCTGGAAGTTACAAACATATGCCACCATGCCCGCCTTTATGATGCCCTCCAGAGACCAAACTAAGGTCCTCATGCTTGTGAAGCCAGAACTTTGCTGACTGAGCCATCTCCCCAGCCCTGAAAATTGTATTTCTTGCTTCATGGGTGGGTCTTATACACTAGTTCTCACTGGACTTCCGAGAACTCAAAGAGATGGGGAGCAGTCATCCAAAGAGCTGGTTTCTTGCCATTCTGCAAGAAGAAGCAGATCCAGGGCAGTCCAGCCCTGAGCACGAGAGGTGCATGCCTTTCCCAGGAGTCATCTGTGTTGTTGTGAGCAGTGGCAGGCCATGCTGGCTGGCCTTCTTCCACGTGCAATCTCACGTGGGCCCTCTGCCCAAAACTAAAGACTGAGTCATTTTCAGAGCTCGGTTTAGAAGGCAGGATTTCCTGGCACTTGAGCTTGGTGTGTTTCATTGTGTTTGGCTGCCAAGCATAAGCTCTGTCTCACAGATGCAGATCCACGTTCCCGCGGCTGGAGCAATGCCCTCGCTTGACCTGGAAAATCCTGAGGCTGAGTGTCAGGGCCGAACTGAGCTGACTGCTTCCACTGCTCTGCCCCAGTACACAGCAGCGAGGGGATGGTGTGAGGAGGATCTGTTACCAAGGAAAGGAGAGGAAAGACATGGTCCTGTGTCCGTTTATCAGCTACCATGCTGTCCTCCCAATTTAGCCGAGATTGCGCTAACTCCATTTGTTGGCTCAGCCTTAGCAACCGGGCAGTTTCCAGAAGGGGCAGCCCATGATGAGGAGAATCTCATCTCTCTCCTCCCCACATAGTCTAGTGCACAGGCTCCAATACAGCCTGGGCAATAAATGAGTGCAGGGGGGGGGGGGACTAGCCTAGGACAGTGGTCCATGAGAAACCCTCCTGCCCCTGATACCAACGCTAGGTAGCAGCTGCTGTCTGTATTCAACTTACATCCGAGTTTCCCCCTCTTTCAGGTCAGTTCCTGAACCAGGATGCCAAACTCATAGAAGCTCCTGCAGTGCCTGGCAAGAATCTTAGTAATCAGCCATTTCCTCCAGCAGAAGGGGTACCTGAGGCTATCCTAAACGTGAAGGGGCGCCGAGTTCCAGTGGTCTGGAAACAAAGGAAGATTTATAATGGCCAAGAGCAGGTAGACTGCTGGTTTGACAGAAACAATGCCGCCAAGCTGATTGACGGGGTGTATAAGGACTACTTGGCCCCTCACCCATTTGACACGGAGAATACCCTGGGCCTGAGAATGTCCCAGAGAGCTAAGACTGGCAGTCTTCTTGAGGAGAGAGTCTAACGGGGAAGTGACTTTGGGTCTACTCTGAATGCAGCTTGCCTAGTTACCTGCACCTGCCTTAGCTCTTGCTATGAGCCGCACTCTGTAGCCTGCCCCCTGGTGGAGTGGAGGTCCAATGTCTGCTAGAGCAATGAGTCAGGACAGGAAGCTGGAGTGAAAATGCTACATTCTACTTCCCCTTCCTACCTTCCTCATCCCACCTCTAACAGACAACAATGATGGCTCCAAGAGGACAGGAGATCTAATTAAGTAAAATTGTGTAGTACCTGGATTGACCACATTTTAGTCTACCGTAAAGTAACCCTTTCTGAGGGTTGCCATGGAATTTATTTTCTCTGAACCAGTGTCCGAGTTTGGGCACTCTGCTTTTTGCCCTATATTCATGCTTAGGAATCTCCTCAGTTGCCTTCTTCAGATGGTGCTCTCAACTTCTTCTCTCAAGGTCATTTACACGGAGGCCAGGCCACCAATCTTGCAAACCAGTAATCCACATATTGGATCGCTCTGAACGACTGAGTCTTCTCTTAGCAGAAGATTGGTTTTCTTTTTTTCTGTTGTGAAATCTTACCTTTAAAAACTAGTTTCTATTGTAAAAATTTGGTTAAAAATAGGAAAGTCAATATCTCAGATCCTAATCTCTTCCTGCCTGGCTCTCCAGGTCTCTTGACCTTGCTGGTGGGTGCTTCCCAATTTATTCTAATAAGCTAAATGCTTTTAATAAATAGGAAAACTCCCTGTGGGTGATTTTTACTGACCTGTCTTGGTGCTGGGGAGCCAGCTAGTTAAAAAGATAAATCTTTTGCTCAGAGCACTTCAGCTTTTTCTGTAAGTCCAACACCTTGTGGCTTTGCCTTTGGATATGCAGGAATTAGTAAATTTTATGAGAACAGTGCTGGCAGCGGAGAGAGACCTACCCTAGGGTGAGCGGCTCAGCCTACCCGTGGGAAGAATCGACTTTACATTCTCAGAGGGAAGTGGATACATGCCGGTAAGCATGGCTGTCGCTCCATGAACTAGCAGCAGCTCTGGATACCTGCACAAGACAGGGCCCATCAATATTCTATCCACATTGGGGGCGGGGTCTTGAGGTCCCACTCTTGCGGAAAGAGCTATGGGCAGTTAGTAATTGCCTGAGAAAGGGGTGTCGTGTTTCTCAGTTGTAATATCTGCTGGTAAGTTGCCCTTGCTCAAGAAAATAACCGCCAGTTTACAATAAGCAACCCTAACTGAATACAGTGAATCACATCCAAGTAAGAGACAGAAAAGTAGGAGGGAACTCATGGGGACGAAGGAAGCCGTAAGAGAAGATCACGGGAAGTGGCAGAGTGGGATCAGAGCACATTAGGGATATGGCTGAGATTGTGAATGAATACACTAAATAAAAGAAAATCTAAGAATCATTCCCAGCCTCAGATGGGCACAAGCTAGGAGGTCAGTGTGGGCTGCAGTTGTAGGACTTAGATGGCTCTAAGCCCCCTAAGGAAAAGGTTACAGTCAGGAGGCTTCAAAGGATGAGCAAGTGTAACTTTATCATGACTCTCCTCCAACAAGCCTGCCCATGGCGTCCAAGAGCAAGGAAGAGGCACTTGGAGCCTCCATCCTCCCACGCCGTGCCATGCCGTTCTTTGCTGTGCTTGGGCTTCTCAGGGCTGCTGTGTGAGGGGCCGGCATGGAAACAGTGAGCAGGCAGCGATGGGAACAAACAATGGAGGAAGGCTAAGAACGTGCCTGGGGGAAACAGCGTTTTGATGTGGACCAGAATGAAAGGCTCTGTGCTGTCCCCACAGAAGGTTTCTCCCATCAGGCACCGGGCCAAGGCGACCTCTGCAGTGAAACAGGAAGGCTGCTTGGCTCTTGTAGAGAAATTTGCATCAAGAAAATTGTTCTCCTTCCTGTGGGACACATTTGGGCAGCACAATGGCATCCACATGTTCCTGTCTGACCCCACAGCAGCTGCAAGAGCCAGCTAGGGCTGCGTGAGTCTCTTTCTCTCTGGTCCATGAACCCACCAGGCCACAGCGGGTCAGCTGTGCTATTTATCTAACTCTCTGCGTTCCCAGACTCATCTGTCCATTTTCAAGCCAGGAGTGCAAAGATGAGCAACCCGTGTGGCTGCCAGATGTTTCCATCTTTTCAGGCTTAGAGAAAGAGAGGCTCTCAGGGACCAATGCTGGTCCCATTGCATGTTCCAGGGACTTTCTTATTACATAAATCCCAGCTGGAGAGACAACTCTGGAGCCAGGGGTAGGCGGTAAAGGGTAGGGGTGGGAAGGGCAGCCCAGGGGTGGGAGGGCCAGCCCACCAGCCCACTGGGTTGCACCCAGAGCGATGATATGGGTGTGTTGTTCTCGGATGCTGGCTTTACCGCTGGCAGAAGGATATCATTAGGCAAGAGCAGTTTCTACGCCTTTTGTCTAAGAGTAGAAGAGCCCATGGGAGATGCCAGGGAGACGCCCGTCACTCACGGCCCATCGCTCCCTCTCCTTTCTAGCAAAGAAATCAAATTAAAAGGTGACAGATTTCACTTAGAAGTTACCTTTTTTTAAACTTTAGATAGATATTTCACAACAGTTCTCTCTCTCTCTTTCTCTCTCTCTCTCTCCTCTCTCTTCAAAAAGCATTTACTACTCAATGATCTAAATTACCTGATAAAGCTAGGAAGTCTGTCTGGGCACCCCAAACCACACAACAGGAGAGTTTTCATTCGACTGGGCATGTGTGCTGTGAATAGAAAACTCAACTCACAGCGAAGGAGAGGACCGTGCTTTCCAAAGGGGAACCAACCTGAGGCAGCTGAGCCACTTTCTTCAAGCTATATAAGACATAAAAACAGGGGTGGAGCTGAACCGCGGAACTCACATGCTAGATGTTTTTTCATTTGGTCAACCATTTATTTTCCTTGAGTGTTTTGTAAAAGATAGAGTAGGGGGTTACTAAATAAGCAATTGATGGGGCTGGAGGAAAATCTTCAAGTTAAGTGAGCTAAATCAAGCGGTTCCTGCAGTAGCTAGTGCTAATGAGCTGAAACGCTGAGTAAAGCCAGGCTCTGGCTTACAGCCACCACCCCCCACTCCTTTTTTTAAATGAAGAAAGGCATAGAAATGGGTCATGTTGAAGAGTCGTCTCATTAAAATTTCATAGGAAATGATCTGAACACTCCTCTCCACCCGTCCCATGGAAGCTGAGGATGTTTGGCAGGGTGAAGCATTGTGACATCCCTTGTGTGAGCCCAGAAGTCACCGTGATGATGCAGGAAGCTGGGAATGGGAGCAACAGCTCATGGTTCTTATCAGGAGTCGTAGTCAATATTTACCTGGCACTCTGGCAAGAGGCAGAGGCAGGTAGAACTATGAGTTTGAGGCCAGCCAGGTCTACATAGTGAGTTATAGGACAGCCACAGAGAGGGATATGTTGAGATCCCGTCTCAAAAAAATCAATGCATACGTGAGCATGTGTGTTATAAGCTGAACTGTGTGTCCTCACAGATAGATAAGAGCAGGGTTCTTTGGATAAATGAATGTTGTGGGTTGAAAGCATCTTTCCAAAATCCACATGCTTAAGTGCACATCCCCACTGCGATGGTCCCTGCAGGTGGAATATTTCAGCAGGAATCAGATCCCGGGAATAAAGGCCTTGTGAAGTGGCTTAGAGTGTTCACGAGCAGAGACATACCATAGGAGGGCCTGGTGGGAGAGAGAGAGAGAGATGGAAAAGATATAAATACAGTACTCACATATGAAATTCTCAAAAAATCATTGTTAAAAATGAGCAAGGGACTCAGTTGTTCTCCTTGGAAGCAGAAGAAACCGAGTTCAGTCAGCAGAACTCAAAAGATGTCAGGCATGGGGGTGCACACCCTTGATCCCATACTGGGGAGGCTGGAGTGCGCAGATCCCTCAGGCTTGCTGGTCAGTCAGTCTAGTGGACTTGGTGAATTCCACGCCAGTGAGAGATCTGTTCTAAATGAGAAAGATGGCATCTGCAGAATGGAAACCAAGGTTATCTTCTGCCCTCCACCTGTTCATGCACACTAGAACACATATGCGCACCTACACATATGAACACACACACAGAAGACATGAAAGGCATGAAGCTGCTTCTCTTTGTTATGTAAAAATATAACACAATGGTGTCCATGGGGAAGCCAGGAACCACAGCAGATCGGTGCCTTGATTTGTATCTTCTCTGTCTCCAGACCTGAAAGCAATAAATGCTTTTGTTTAAACCACCTAATTTATAGTATTCTTCATATAGCAACCCAGGCTTACCGAAACAATAAAGCATCAAAAGTACAAGTTTTCACCTCTATTTGGGCTACCCAGAATGTAAAAGCAATGCTGCTGTTAAGATCAGAAAGACTCCTGGAAGCGTAAGGACACGATCCAGCTAAAATAAACAGCAATTACAATAACACAGCTAACCAAATACTTAGAGATGCAATGTTAAATATTTATTTTAGCCTGTTTTAAATAAGTAGGGTACAGACTGTCCACATCTCAAGGGGCTTTGTTTCTTAAGAGCTTGTAAGAAAATGATGTCTAAAAGCAAACAGTGTAGTATGTTTATTTTTTAAGGGAAAATGCAACCAGGGCTACTGAGAATAAAACTTGATAATTCTAACCGCACTGCTTGTCTGTAGAAAGTTCTGAACTACAGTCCTGAACATAAGTATTCTCGTGTCAGTGATGGACCGTATATGTGACAGTGGTCCTGTAAGATTATAAGAGAGTTCAAAATTCTGTTGCCCTCTATTGCTTCTGTATTTTAATGTCTATTCATATGCACAGATATTTACTATTGCATTTTAGTTGTTTAAAGGATTCATATTTATAGTCGCAGCTATACATGTTTGTATTCCAGAAGCAATAAGATATGCCATGTAGCATTGGTGAATAATAAACAATGCCATCTAGTCATGGGTGTGTACATTATATGATGTTAACACAAGAGGGGTCACCTTCCAACACATTTCTCAGGATACATCTCATCACTAAGTGGCATGCAATTATATATGCAATGCATCAGTAGAGACATTGGAAGAGTAATGTAGAGATCAGAAAATTTCCAGAAGCTATCCCTGTGATCTTTTATTTTTATTCATGTACATATGTGTCTCTGTGTGTATGCACAAGTGTATGTTTGCCGATGCCAGCAGAGGCCAGAAGAGAGAGTATTGGATCCTGTGGATCCAGAAAGTTGTGAGCAGATCAGTGTGGGTGTTGAGGGATTGATCCTGGGTCTTCTGGAAGAGCAGCAAGTTCCCTTAATGGCTGAATCTCTTCTCCAACCCTCCCTGTGTTCATATAAATCTGCCAAATACATGAGAGGGACCAGCTCCTCGGGCATGCTGGACTTTCATCACCTTCTTATTGGGTCAGTCAATCACACGCACTTTGCCCATCATCTTGCTTGGTGCTTCTTCCAAGCAAGTAATTTCTTTCCATGGACACTGTTGCGGTTTGAATATGAAAGTCCCTCCCGTGCACTAGCTCGTGTGTTTGAACACTTGGTCTCCAGATGATGTTGCTGTTTAGGATGGTTCTAGAATCTTTAGGAGCTGGAGGTTGCTGGCGTAAGTATATCCCTGGAGGCAGGCTTTGAGGTTTCAGCGCTCAGCCCTCTTGCTGTTTCTCTGTGCTTCCTAGGTTTGATTGGGTGTGATCGTCCAACTTCCGGCCACCACGCTCTGCTTGCCTGCTGTCTTTGTCATGTCTTCCCCCCAGCATGGATTCAATCCCTCAGGAACTGCAAACCAAAATAAATGCTGCTCCTCCCAACTTATTCCGTTCAGGGTACTTCCAGTTTTTGGTTCTGACACGGTTGCCTCCAGCCCAATTTGGTTTAGATTTCATCGAAGCACATTAAATTCTGAATAAAGCAACATTGGGTTAGGATGAAAATCAACTCCGAACACTAGAGTGACATCACTCGTCGGCTGTGTCAAAGAGAAAACCACTTACTGATAGCAAGTTGACTTCTCTGGGCTTCCGCTTCTTCAGCTATAAAATGAAGGACCTGGGTTAGATAAGCTCTGAGACCTTCTGATCCTTATCTTAAAAAAAGACATTATTGGTGTGCATGAGTGTGCACGTGCGTGTGTACATGCACAGTGTGTGTGTGCACGTGTGTGTGTGCATGTGTGCCATGATGTTCTCATTTTTTTCTACTACTGTGATAAGCAGCACGACCTAAGACAAGTTGAGGAAAAAAGGCTTTATCTCATCTTGCAGCTGACATTAAATATTGCAAGGAAAACAAGGCAGAAACTCAAGCAGGAACCAGGCGGCAGGAACTGAAGTTGAGGCCACAAACAAATATTCCTTACTAGTTTGCTTGCTGTAGCTTGCTCACCTTGATTTTTAATACAACTGAGGACCACCTGCCCAGTGGTGGTACCACCCACACTGGACTGGGCCCTCCTACAGCATTACCAGTCAAGAAAATCCCTCCCCCAGAATTGCTTATAGGCCAATCTAGTGGAGGCAATCTCTAAATTGGGGTTTCTCTTTTCCCAGGTGACTCTCCATTGTGTCAAGCCACCAAACAAAAGAACAACAAACAAACAAATGAGCAAAAACCTAACCCAAACTCACAGTGTGCACAGGGAGGTCAGAGGAACGCTTTCTTGAATCAATTCTCTCTTCCACTTTGTTTCCGAGGCAGGATCTCTCTCTGTTTCCAAGGCAGGATCTCTGTCTCTGGCTGCGTACTCCAGGCTAGTCGACTGCAGATCTTCAGGCAGATTCTCCTGTTTCCACTTGCTATCTCACAGTAGGAGTGCTGGGATTACAGATGTGGGCCACTGTATTTGGCTTTCTGACATGTGTTCTGGGGATCGAACACATCCTAGTCACCTCTCTGGCCCTGCTCTTTGTCTTTTGCTTTAGGTTTCCTTCCCCTGACTCTTTCTCCTTTCGATACTGAGGGTTTAACTCAGGGTGCTGCGTGCGCTGGGCAAGTACTTTATGGTTGACGCCATCATCTGCCTTCAAATGAAGCAAGAGGCTTCCTGAGCTGCTCGGTGGTAAGTAGTACAGTCTCGTTCAGTGGCCCTGACACATTTGAGGTTCATTATGCCAGGCTCAGGGAAACACTAGAGAACCACAGTCCCTCCTGAGCAGAATTTTCAGCTCAGACAGCAGGATGTACACAGAGAGCAAATAACAGATGACAACTTTGCTGAAGGCTGTTGTTTGAGCACAGCTAGCAGAACAGGACCAGAGACCTGTCAGGAAACTGGCCCAAGGAATGGGGAATTAAGTCGCAAGGAAGAGTGGCATATACTGACACACTGGATTAAGATAGGCTTTCCAGGATGCTAGACAATTAAGGGCATCGCCTACATGAACCAATCTCCTTACTCCATTCAGTTTGAAGTGTAGCTATTCGGCGGTTTCAGTGAAGCCACAATAGCGGGCATTGAATGGAATCCTACGCTGTGCCTGATGAATCACAGTCCATGTCCACATCACACCATCTCCTGCTCCTGGGATTGGGAGAACACACAACTCTACGGAAGGTTGGCTCTGACAACAGGGCTCTTGCTAAGGCACGCAAAAACGGCAACTACCCAAAATCCTTTAGTGCATCGGTCTTAAGGGCTCCTGTTTTCTCACTAGCTGTAGGGTTCTAACTGCCCACAGGAACCCTGCCTTGGCTTTGCTGAGGAAACTGAGGAAGGAGTTCCCTTGTTTGCACCAACCTGTCTTCCCTCGGCCCCAACCCTCCTCCTTCCTTCGTTCTCCTCCTTGTGAGGTGTTATCTTTGTTACTCTAAGGGGTTTTCTCAGTTTCTCCCTCTAGACTCTTGCTTCCTACTAGGCACGGGGCCCTTGACTTCAAACACAGATGGATCATCTCTCATTCACCTAGAAGTCTCAGATTTCAAATGGATCTCATATTAGGGCTCAGAAGTTTCAGATTTTCCAGCCAGGGATCCATGCACCTACCATGACACTTTTATTCTGGCCTGAGACTCTTGTTCCGGTCACTTTTGTCCTTCCTTTTACTTCTGCATCACGGTTGTTCTGGGGGCTGCATTTGAACCCTCCTCTTTTCCCACCTCCTAACTCATTGTTTACAGCTCAGATTCAAGCTTCTGTCTTCATGTTCAGGAACCAAATCCCTGACATCACGTCCAACTCCAGCTGTGGGTGTAACTACCCCCATTAGCAAGATTTGGGATCTCCTCTTTCCTGTGGTTCTGGGTCTCTTATTTTCTACCAGTGTCTCTTACATCTTTCCTGGCCTCCTTTGATGAATTTCTTTCCTCTTACTGACTGCGCTTGCCCCGGGGATCCTCCTCAGCCTCCTACCCACTCCCCTCAGTGATCTGTTCCACTGTCTCTGCACAGTTGGCTCCTGAATTTGCTCTGCAGTGTGGACTTCAGATATCACTTCCCAGTAGTTGCTCTGTCCTTTTCTCGAACTCAGCGAGCTTTCCTTCTTCAAAGTGTCTGTAATTTCATGAGACCTTGGATCTGGGAACCTGAGTTGAAAGGAAGGAAAAAATCCCAGCATTATCCTTTGCTATTTTTGATATTACAATAAAGGTAACTATTCATGTTTATGATCAGGTGCATTTCATAGGGAGCTGAATTCTCAGCTAATTGTATTGTCTTATTATTTAATTTTTAGCATTTTTATCTTTTAATTAGTTTTCAGGTATCAGATTTCCTTAAGGCTTCTTCATACAGCATTAGTTTTGGCTGACTCTCCCTCCTTCTGTTCCTCTCCCTAGTCATTTTATTTTCTCCAGACAACAGCTGTGTTTGTGGGAGAGAAGATCCAGTGTTCTGACAGCTTACTGGGAATTTCTGGTTATATAAGGTGAAAATCTCACTTAAAGTTTATTGACATGGCTACAAAATAACTTCATTGAACCATGAGAGTAAACTTCATTTTGAAAACATTTTAATATGATTTTTAAAATATTTTTTTTCAAACTTACAAAAGCAGTGCAGAAAATACAGTATTCAAAATAGCTTAGTGTAAATCAATGGTTCTCAGCCTTCCTAGTGCTGCGACCCTTTAATGAAGTTCCTCAAGCTGTAGGAACTCCCAACCATAAAATCATGTCATTGCTACTTAATAACTGTAGTTTTACTACTGCTATAAATTGTAATTTAAATATATATTATACAGGATATCTGATATATGAACTCCCCCCCACAAAGGGCTCTTGGCCCACAGGTTGAGAACCACTGGTGCAAATGAAGGCCTGAATGATAGACATATAGTTGTTCATCCTATTAAGTTTCTGTTCCTATTCCTGTATGCCCTTGTTCCTGTGATCTTTCAGGCATGAAGCTAAGATGAGCTCAGAAAATGTTAAAAATAAATAAATAAAAGCTCGAACAATGAAGTCCAGCTTTAGGTTCATATGGAAATGACAAGAGAAACAAACCTCTCCACAGAAAGGCAAAAACAGTTCAAGACTCAATTCAAAAGTGAAGTGTCAAGCTAGGGAGGTGGTTTAGTTGGTAAGTGTTCCGCAAGGAAGTGTGAGGACCTGGATTTGCTGCCCAGAATAGACTTCCGGGTGAGCAAGCGCTGAGTGAAGGTGAGAGACTTTGTCTCCAAAACCAAGGTGGAAAATGATGAGAAAGACATTCAAGGTTGACTTCTGACCTCGCTCCGTGTGTACACACAAAATCAACATATGCACACACTTATGAAGTGAAATGTGTTTATTTTTATTAAAAAAAACTTGAAGCTTAGGCATGTTCTAGAAGCTGAATGTTCTAGAATTTGTAAGCAATTACTTTTCCTTTGAATTCTTCATCTGCCTGATTGGAACACTGTAGTATTCCTCCATGGGAGCCTGCGGTGTTGAAGGAAACACAGAAGAAAAGCTTGTACACTGTTCAGTGACACTAGCACTCTGTTCTGTTCGAGCAATTTTCCGCCACAGAAAGCGCCTCAGAATAGACGTCTTTCCTCATGATTCATTCAGGGGGATGTTTGGAGCACTCAGTGAGCAGAGGGTGTAAGCTGATCTTCTTGTGCGGCCCAGAGAAGAACTTAATTAGTTAGGGTAACAGGCAGCAATCCGATTTACAGAGCGTCAAAGAAATACGGGGCTAAATAAGAGTTTAAAGTGGAGCAATTATTTATACTCTCAGGCAAAGAAGAACTGCCAATTCATCTACCACAGTGTTTCTCAACCTTCCTAATGCTGCAACCTTTTAATGGTGTGGTGACCCAAAACCATAAATTATTTAGTTGCTACTTTGTAACTGTAATTTTGCTACTGTTATGAATTGCAATGTAAATATTTTTGGAGATGGAAGTTTGTCAAGACCCACAGATTGAGAACCTCTGATCTAGATCTTCCTGAACTGGTTTGGAAGGGGCAATGCCCAGGGATGTTACAGATTCTTCACGAAATGCCAAGGAAAGGGGAGATAAATTGCTTAAAAGAGGCAAAACTGCAGAGGATGTGAAGAACCGCCCTCACCTCAGACCCAGATACCGGGCTGTGGCCAGCCTGGTTGCAGTGAGCGTCCTCTTTTTGGGGGGCCAATCACGACACACCAAGAGCTTCTCCGTGGCTTCCGTGGGTCCTGGAGCCTGAGAGCAAGCTGCCCCCAGTGCTTTTCATACCCATCACAGAGCTAGGAGAGTGAGGGAGGTGTGGTAGGTGTGATGGATGCGCTGCTGCTTTGGGGTTTGCCATGAGTTCTGACAGGAAAACATCATGAAGAGTCATTAGGAAGGATGGCTACTGTCTTCCAAGTGTTTGCTATTGAATGAAGGAGAAGTAGAGAAGCCTAATCAAGGCAGCTAGACGTTTCTGCTGGCCCCATGGTTAAGCGGCACTCTCTCAACTTAATTCCTCAGGTCCCAGGAGACCTGGGTACTGCAGACCTGCTGGAAGTTCCTCGCTCTCAGTTTCCCACAGACACACCATCCGAGACATCTTTCACTCTGAGGATTTTGGAAGTAAAGCATTACGAGATGGAAGGACATGGAAACACACAGAGGAGCTGGGAAGGAGGCCACAGAGAGCAAGCCAAGTGCTAGCTTTGCAGAAATAGGCAGACAGGCTCATATGCATATTGAGAGGCCTTTGAAATGTCACTTGTCTTCTTGAGAGAAGCTTAAACAATGCCGCTATTGACATGATTAATGAGAGCACTGGGAGGCACCTGGCAGAGAGGGCAGCAGGCTGAGAAGTAGAAGCCGGAGGAACTTCCTCTCTTGTCAGCCATCCGCAGCCGTGCTGTGGGACACGCTGTGCCCTAGTTTTTATGGAAGAGCTAAGCAAGTCCCCGGTAGTCTTGCAGTAAGAGACGAAGGCAGGGCACATGTACTTGAGATGCGGTCGGATGCACGTGAGTTACATTCCCAGTGTCTGGAAAGGCAGGAATGAGGAAGAGCGAGGCATGGCATAAGAGTGTCATGGGCCAGGCATGGTGGTGCACACCTTTAACCCCAGAACTTGGGAGGCAGAGACGGGAGGATCTTTGTGAGTTTGAGACCAAATTGGGCTATATAGCAAATTTCAGGACAGCCAGGACTACATAGAGATATCTTGTCTCAAAAAACCTATGTGTGTGTGTGTGTATTGTGTGTACACATATTTATGATATATTGTGTGTGTATACACACACACACACACGTGTACCACATATACATTCATGCACACCCCACAACCTTTTAAATAACTGTAAAAAGAATGCCGTGATCCAAAGGTAGAATTGTTAAGGAAAACAGTTTCCTGTGTCAGTCTCCCTTTGATCATCAAAGCTCCCTCAGGTAAATACTGCCAAATGAAATAGGGAAGGACCGAATTTGAAAAATGCAAGCAGTCTCTGAAGATCTATAAGGTGCCCCTGCTTTGGCTTCTGGTACACGGCTGATCCGTGATCATTATTTCCTCCTTCTTCCCATACCCTTATCTGGGAATCAGTCCTGACCAGTGCCTCTGTTGAAGGTCTAAGAGCAGAGGGTTCCATTCGGAGAAACTTAGTCCTAGGGTCTGAGTGAAGCAGTCACCAGTGGGGAGGGATAAGTAGCTAGTTATTTTTCGCTAGGC
Organism: Ondatra zibethicus; assembly: GCA_004026605.1. Taxonomy (NCBI): domain Eukaryota; kingdom Metazoa; phylum Chordata; class Mammalia; order Rodentia; family Cricetidae; genus Ondatra; species Ondatra zibethicus. Next base: position 23,172 of record PVIU01013610.1, on the reverse strand, counting down.
ATCAGGCGCTCAAAGGGCAGAGAGGAGTTTGGACGATGATGTTATGTTTAGCCACCTTTGTGTACTGGGCACTTGTCTCAGTAGCTGATGAAATCTGAGTCTAGAGGGCAAGGACTTGAGTCAGTTAAGTCCTTTCCTTGCTAGCACGAGTGCCTGACTTTGAGCCTCCAGAATACGTGTTAAAAATAATCAAAAGCTTGTGGGTGTAACATGTGTTGGGGTATGAAGTCTAGAGATTTGAGAGATACACAATAGCAAGTTGGCCTCCAGGTAAAAGGCATTTAAAAGGCATTCTGTTAGAGCAGCAGGTTCTTCGCTGCCGTAGTCTGAGGACAACCAGACTTAACTCCCAGCCTTGCCCCCCTGTCCTGTTTTAAGCCTAATCCATCCAGCGAAGGTCCTCAGACAACCTCGCCACCTCCGTCACCCCCGACTGCCCATCCCTTTCAGTGAACCCCTCATCCTAGCACAAAGCCTAGGATTGTTTTGGATTTTCATTTCTTTCCCCTTACCTCTCCGGTTACTTGCCTCCATGGCAGTTTAGCGTTTAGGCCGCCTCAGTTCCAAAGGCCACCCTGTGAGGTCAGGGGAGGCAAACCTACTCTTTCTAGGTTATAGGGTCAAGGTTCAAGCCACACCTAGTGACCCACTGATGACCACACAGCCAGTGCAAAGGAGAGCTGAGTTATCAGCATTTCACCCTGTGAGGTTAATCCTTCCCAGAGGCAAATGCCTCGGTGCCCCTCTCTGGCTGGGGTCTACTAGGATTACAGCTGAATGAGCTGGGGGTGGGGGGGCTCAGCAGGTTAAGTAGAGCCAATTCCTATCCCCACAAGGTAGATCCCAGGCTACTGTGGCTCCTAGCTTTCTGGTAAAGAATGGAATTTATTATGTAGGGGAGGCCTGGGAGGTGTTAAGCAGAGAAAGGGGGTTGAATTTCAAGACAAGGGGATGCTGGCAGCCCGGCGCCTGCTGTTCAGCAGCCTGATGAACTCTGATAAACCCAGAAACACTTTACTGCCCCCCCCCACACACACAGTCGGAAACTTTAGCACCCTGGAGACAGGAGAGGGCAATTGAGGAGTGGTGAGCAGAGACATGGTTGGTGGGGGAACATTTGCTAGAAGGCAACTTCACTCAGCCCAGCCCACCAGGCTCTAATGACACAATGAGGTCTGCACGGGAAAGCGCAGAGCCTGGAGTTAAAGACCTACATCTGAGATGCTGCAGACCTTGCCATTCGTGGTTGTGACTGGAGCCATCCGGAGATGGCTCTGCGTGCCAGACTCACCTATGCTAACTAGAGAGAAACCTTCCTGTGGGAGGCCTTGCGAATGCCCCACTTTCTCTGGCCTGGTCTGGCTGTGACAGCAGCCGTCTCTGTCAGTGGAATTCAGGCATGAGTGACTAATCTCAGTCCTGGGAGTTCATGCTAACGATGTGAATGTGCTTAATGTCCCTGAATTGCACGGTAGGTGACAACTACCATGTATCTATCCATACACGTATGTCCTTAGCAGAGTCATTCTAATAACTAAGAGGTGGAGACAAAGTCCACCGACAAGAGATAAGCTAGTGTGGTATATACATGCAGCCTTAGAAAGGAAGGGTGTTCTGAGGACTTACAACATGGATGAACCCTGAGGACATTGTGCTAAAACGGAAAGGAGCCAGCCAGAGAAAGACAAATCCTGCCTGAGTTCATAATAGGAAAGGTTCTTTGGGTAGTGGCAGAGCCAGAGACTGAAACTGTGCCTGCTAGGGATTGTGAGAGGGGATGGGGGCTGTTGTTTCGTGGATGCAGCTTCAGTTTTACACGATGAAGACATTCGAGAAATCTGCCTCGTGACAATGATGCACTTCTTCTTTTCTTCCGTCTCCTTCCTTTCCCTTCCCTTCCCAGCTCTTCCCTTGCCTTCCCTCTCTCCCTTCTTCCCTTCTCTGAAAGCAAGTAAAGTTCCAAGTCCATAAGATAGTGAAATGAGACCCACAGCGGTTCCGACTTTCAATGCTACTCCTAAGGTTGGGCTGCAATCCCTCCTCCCGCCCCCCTCCCTCCCGGGCTTTCCGTTCTAATATTTCAGTGTCTAACTTGGCGGCGCTCTCTTCCCACGTGTAGCTGCCAGGCAATAATGAACGTGAGAAGCTGCTTTGTTCCTGTTCGGAAGACACTGCAGCAAAGCTGCTGACCCCAGAGCACGGGCTGAAACAGGCACCTGAGAAGTGGAATCGGAGAATGGGTTCGAGCTGCGACTCTGCTTCCATTACAAGCCAGCCTGATAGTCTTCCATTTTCAATGACTGACAAAGCAGAGCTTGTGTTTCCGAAGGCTGAACAATACATATTCATTGTTTAGAAAAGAATAATGCCTTGAAAAATACAGATGATTGCAAAGAATTTGTTTCTTTTTGGATGTAATTTTTTTTTTATCTCTTTTAGTAACTTTTGTGGGGAGGGAGTAGAAAAGGCTTTCAGTGGAGATCTGTTTCCAGACTATCCATGAAAAACAAAACACCTGACCTGACAGTGGGACTAAGTATGCCCAATAAGCAGTTATAAAAGTGGCAAGGATTGAGATTCAGGCCTGGAGATAAAACACCGAGACTTGCCTAGCAGGTCCCTGGGTTCTGTTCCTAATGTTAAACAAACAAACAAAAGGAGGTAAGATGCCGGACACTTAACCTAAATTAGGAAACAAAGATTGAGGTCATAATAGACCAATATTACTGGATTTTCTGTTTATCAAAATAATCTGGGGCCTGCCCCTCATGACGCACAAAAAAGACAAAGAAATTGTGTTAGCAAGAGCATTCAAGAAGCAACTTAAGTAACAGGCTTCTTATTCCTACCCAAGCAGTAACCAACCTGGGGAAGTCATTTAACAGTTTGAAAGTGTCCTCATGAATATGTTGATGACTGCTCTAGCTGTGGATAAAAATCAATGAGTCAATGTAAGGAGAGAGTCTAACGCAGATCAAGCATTAAAGAAAAAAAAAAAAGAAGGATGGGCACCAATCAGAACATGTTCAGCCAGCAGAATTTCCATTCAGGCAAACTGAGCGCACAATGCTGTATCATCCAAGGTTTGTGGGTAACTGGGGTGCTAGTCATAGTCTACATTGATGAAAGCCTTGGCCATAGCCAAGGAATGATCAGCTCATTTCTGGATGGTTGTTATTATTGTTGTTGTTTACTTGGCTTTTGTTATCGCGAGCTTGCCTCTTGGGAAACTGATTTGAGGAGGCACAACAGTGTGAATTGTGAGGACGTGGGGGAAACCTCATTGTGCCTTTATCTTTCTGCTCTGCTGAATGAAGTGTGTGACTCGCTGGACCATACACCAGAAAGGATTCTCACGTGCCTCTGAGCAGATGGGAATGAATATTTCCCAGTCAGGCTGAGCTTGAGAAAGATACTTTATCCCCACACATTGTTCCAAATGATACTGCTGCCGTCCTGAGAGACTCACATCCGGTGACAGACTGAGAAGACCCTTTGTCTAGTGATCAGCTGAGAAGAAAGCAATGTATAGGACATATTCTACCTGAAGAGTGTGGGGGTAGACGGGGGAAGTATAACCCTGCCCCACCTCTTGTGCCTGACCTGGGGGGTCCCCCTCACCTCACCTCACCATTTTCTGTATAAATGGGGGTGCTCTGCCTTTGTCCTAGTTTTGTCCTTGCAACTGAAGCATCTAGGAGACCCCATTTCTCCTGGGTAAGGCTGAGCGCTCCTGAGTAACTACTCTTGCGTGGTTAAGACTCGGTTTCTTTGCTGAATCTATAAACTTCATAGAGCAGTCAAGGAACAGCCTTCTAGGTGACAAGTCATACACAGAAAGCATCCAAATAGGTCTAGGAGGTTTGGGGTCCTGTTGTAGCCACTGAAAGGAGAAATTCTTCAGCTTGTCTCATACTACGGGGCCCTCCAGGTCTCTTCCAGTCTAGAAGGGAATACTAGCATAGTAACAAATGCTTTATGAGCCAACTGAACTTGAATATTCCTGCCAAGGCAGGAGCCCATCAGCCGAGAGGGAGGAAATCCAGTCTTCAGAAACCTGAAGAAAGTGTTATGACCAGGCCACTGAGAATGGGTGTCATGGTGCCTTACCATCTACCCACAGTGGTGAGAGGGCTCAGCAGCTCCCATACACAGACTCTTCAGAGCAGGTGGAAGTATAACTTTGGGAAGTTTTATTGCCTGAGAGAAACCATATATTTCATCACCTCTCTCATTAAAGAGGAAACTGAAGGGACCAGGGAGATGGCTGAGTGGACTAAGCAGGTGTTGTGCAAGCATGAGGACTGGGGTTCTGATCCCAGAACCATGGAAGAGCTGGGGGTCAGGACTTGAGCGATGTCTCAGTGCTTAGGAGCACTGCTTGCTCTTGTAGAAGACCCAGGTTTCATTCCCAGAACTCACATGGTAGCTTACAATTGTCTGTAACTCCCGTTCCAGAGAATCCGACACCTTCTGGCCTTCTTGGGCAACAGGCATGCATGTAGTGCACACACACACACACACACACACGCAGAAAAACACCCATACACACAGAATTATATATATTAAATAAAGTTTATAAAATATTTTTATATTATATATTAAAATACATTAAAGCTGGTAGGTGTGGAGGATTGCCTGCTATCTCAGTGCTTGGAAGGCTGAGAAAGAGCTCCCTAGGGCAAGCTGGCTAGCTAGACTAGCCAAATTCATGAGCTCATGCTTCGGTTAGAGACCCTGTTTCAATAATAAAAGGTCCTAGCAAGATTTCTCAGTGGACAAAATCTGGCAACCTGAACCTGACAAAGGACAGAAATGGCTCCACTAAGTTGTCTTCTGATTCCACATACATGCTGCTCCCACACATCAATGTACATACACAATAATAAAACATTTAAAACAATATAATAGTAAAGAAGATGGCAGTTCACAACCATCTGCAACCCTAGGTGCAGGGGATCTGATATGCTTTTCAGTCCTCTGCACACATATGATGCATACACATACATGCAGGAAAAGCATCCATACACACAAAATAATCATACACATACACACACAAACGTGCTTTCACCCACATACATGTATTGACACACATGCAAACACATACACAAACACACATATATCTAATCACCCAACATTCACGCTTGAAAAAAAGAGGACTTGAAACTACAGAAAAATTAAGTTAACTGAAGCCTATGACACAACTTGTTGGCAAAGCCTTGAACTCAGAACTTTTGGCTCCTACTCCAGTCTTCACATACGTTTAGAGTCTGCACACGTTTGTTTGGTCAGCTCTTCCTTCCTCATCACCACCCAGCCTCACTTTTGAAACCCTGTCTACCAACATGGAATCATACTGAACAGAGTGGATTGTCGGAGATTGTAATGATGCGAAGGAAAATTGTTGCCATCTGCCCAAAAAGCAGCTTGGCAACAGCTGTCATCTCTAACATATGTCTGTTTCTTGACTTACGCCCTGCTTCAAGAAAAGTAGTCCATAAACGTCATCAGGATGTGGGCCACAAATTTATCTACACCGCTACTCTAGCCAGAGTAGAGATAACTCCAATACAAAATCTTACCAAAAGGCGATGAGGAACATTGACTGTGGTATAGCTATATGACAGACTTTATTATTAGATAATATCCAAAGACATGGCATGAGGTGCATGTGTATTGACAGGAAAAGAAAGCAATACACAAATCAACCAGTCAATGTAGTATTCTTTTTAAGATAGGCAGCTTCCAAGGAATAACATCCAAGGCTGACCTCTGGCTTCTACGTTCATTTGCACGCATGTGTACCCTGCTTTCACAAACATGTACATGGACCCAAACATACACACAGAAAACAGTCAACAAAAGCTGTGGTGTTCAAAACAGTTCATTGAAATCAAGCAGTTAAATTCTCAGTTATCTGAAGACATGCGAGCTTAGGGAAGCCTTGAAGCCTGCAAGGGAACTCTGATTATAGCCCATTTTCCATCCTAATATGTAAAACTGCTTCATGGTAAATAAAATGGAATGACTTCAATCAATTTTAAGATCAGAATTGGTCTAAATATCGGCATCATGCTGAATCCTTCTGACTTGTGATTAAATAGTCAACAGTCCGCCAGATCCAGCCCTTTCTTGGTCCCCGAAGCTCACCACCTTCTGAACAGCAAGCTGCAAAATTGGCAGAAATGCCACTCAATGTTCTTCCTGTGGCCTGACCTGAGCCGAGCCCAGCGAGCCGGTGGGTGTGTTCTCAAAAGCTACTGGAAATGGTGCTCTTCGTTTGAGGAAGGCAACCTGGCAGGCACCACTGACTGACACCCGCACGGGAGCTCGCCAACAAGGATGCTCAGAGGTGTGTTTACAGAAACTATCAGGAGTCCCAGAGCTCAACCTAGTATTGAGAAATCACTCCGCCTGGCTTTGGAACTTTAGTAACCAGACCTTCTGTGCCACTGTTTGTTGTCAACTTGACAGAATCTGAAGACACTCAGGAAACAAGCCTCCAGGGATCCCTATCATCTAGGTTAGATTGGTATCTGGCCTTGCTTGTGAGGGTTTATCTTGATGAAGTTACTGGAGATGGGAAGACTCACCTTAAAGGTGAGAGAGGCATTATTCCTAGGCTTGGGTCCTGAATGGCATAGAAAGGAGGAAGCTACCTGAGCAGGAACTTTCAACCTTCACATTCATCTTCCTGACTGAGGATGCAACCTTCATGGCTTCTTCACCATTGTGGAATGTATGCTTGTCCTATGAGTCAAAACATACCCTTCATCCTTAAATTGGTTTCATCAGAGCATTTTATTCCTCTTAATAAATCTTAAACTAAATACCCAAGTACCGTTTTAACAGTTCACAAAATACTGACAAAATTAGGGAACATTGTCTATTTATCTAGAAAGCCAGCAGGCAGTGGGCCCATGTTGCTATAGCAACGAATGTTATTTCCCCATACCAAGGATAGATCACCATCATGATACCCTAGAAACCACTCTGTCCTAGAGTCTTCACTCCATCCTCAGAAGTGGATTCAACCGGCTTCCTGGCTAGATCCACGGCTCTCCATCTACTCTGTCTGTCTGTAGAAATGTACAAGGTCCTTGAGGACAACGCATCCTTATGACTCCAGCTTATTGAACATAGCTGGCAGTTATCCCATACCAAGTGAATCTAACAACCTGGACTGAAGGTTCAAGAGAATCAGCTGAGGACAACTTTAAATTCTGATCCTTTCTTTCATCCTTCCTCTCTCCCTCTCTCCCTCCCTTCCTTCTTCCCTCCCTTTCTCCCTCCCTCCCTTCCTTCCTCCCTTCCCCCTTTGTTTATTGTTTGAGAAAGTCTCACTTGGTAGGCCAGTCTGACCTGTTACCTTCCTACCCCACCCTCCCAATTTCTAGGCTTATAAACAAGCACATTTTTTTTAAATTTGTATTTTATGTACATTGGTGTTTTGCCTGCATATGTGTCTGTGTGAAGGTGTTGGATCCCCTGGAACAAGAGTTATAGACAGTGAGCTGCCATGTAGGTACTGGGAATTGAACCCGGGTCCTCTGGAAGAGTAGCAGTGCTCTTAACCACTGAGCCATCTCTTCAGCTCCTATCATTTTTTTTTTTAGGAACAGCATTTCTGGGCTAGAAGTATGGCTTAGTCACTATAGCAGCTGCATAGGCATAAGGACTTAAACTGAGAACCTCAGAACCCACATAAAAAGCCAGGCACAGTGGCATGTGCCCGAACAGGGTAGGTGGAGACAAGAGGATCTCTGGGGTCTGATGGTCAGTCAGCATAGTCCAATAGCCAACTCAAAGTTCAGTAAGAGACTCTCAAATGAAGTGGAAAGCCACTGGAAAGGCATCTGAGGTTTGCCTCTGTTTAAACACACACAGACACACACCCACAGACACACCCACAGACATACAGACACACACACACACACACACACACACACACACACACACACACGCACGCGCGCGCGCGCGCGCGCGCGTAATGATTATTCTGTCTATTTAAGAGGCAAGCCACGCCCACTTCCTGCCCCATCTGCTGAGACAGGCTGATCTTCAGCTTCCAGCCTGAGTTCTCTCCTTTCCGTCTCCCTCTCAAAGAGTCAGCTTCCATCTCTCCCTTTTCTCCTCTCCTCTCTCTCTCTCTCCTCTTCTCCTCTTCTCCCTTCCCCCTCCATAACTCACTGACTAAATATTCAACCTCACTTTGCATGGCATGCCTATCCATGTGTTGCCCGCCGCTGCATGTCTCCCCAGCTCAGGGACCTGTAGCCGTCCCTGCCTGGGACTGGCTGCTCTCAGGGCCAGCTGCCTGCAGCCACATGGCCAGCTGCCACTACTTGGGGACCTACAGAGTTTCTGCTGCCTGTTGCTGCCGGGGATCCTGCAGCATTTTTAATTTTTCCATTTCAACACACACATCTGCACATACATGCATGTACATAAAAATGCACACACATGCAGATGCATATACAAAACAAAACTATTTAATGTATGATTGAGAAAAACTATGGTTTGATGCATGGGACCTGCTTTCTCTTACTTCTTCATCTTGTCTTTGAAAGTCCACCTTTCCCAACTTCCTTGTATATAGCCCTCCATCATGATCCCTACATAATCATACACAGATTTTATTTCCCTCATATTGACACCCCCAGCAAGATCTTGTTGCATTACACACAGATACCAATTGCATGAGATCCCAGGGTAAATAAACTCTCCTTGAAATAAGTTTCAAATCTTTCTAAATCTGGCAAGACAAAAAGAGAAATCCTAGGTCCCTTTTCCATGCCTTAGTGCCTCTCAAATATCCATGACCTTAAAGAAATCACTAAACCCATACTGCAAAATCGCAAGCTCTCGGCAACATCCCTCTGCAGCTGAAAGATGCAGTGTCTTCAGATGTGTAAGATGGACCTCCATAATGTCACAATTTAAATCGCCTGTGCAAGACAAAATTTAAAAGTTAGCCAAGCCACCCTTGAGGAAATACTAGCCAAATAATTATGGAAGTAGTATTACCTTTTGATCAAGAAAAACAAATCAAGGACAGATGGAACAAAAGCGGCGAATTTGGAACACACTGGAATAATCATGTATTTTTTTTTTCTTTCCCTATGGTGTCTACAGCGCAGCTACCCTGGCCTGCCTTTTCAGGAACTACCCACCATTGCAAGCAAGTCAAAAAGTTCACACCTATAATCCTAGCTACTTGGGAAGCTAAGGCAGGAGGCTCTGAAGTTTAAGAACAGCTTGAGCAATTTAACATGACAGTAGCACAGACTGGAAGAGCCAGGGCTAGAGGTCAATGGTAGAGTGCTAGCCCCAGGCCCCATGTTTGATCCTCCCCCACCCCCAGCACCGCAAAAGCAAATAAGGATGCGGACAAACACACACCACAAGGTCAGTTCAGCAGTGGTTGTGTGGACACTTGTACTAACACATCACTTCTGCACTTTGCCCCCAGGCTGACAAGACCAGCCTGTGGACCTCAGCGAAAACTCAACACCTCAGCAGTTTTCTCTGGGGCTTCCTCACAGTGCAATGAGACCCTCAGGCTGCGCTCGGCTTTATGGGCTCTCATTCATTAAAAACCACTTTCAGGCTGAGGGGGCCTCTGCCTAGGCTGCATGTGGGCAGATCAAATGTCTGGTGATGGTTGAGGTGGAGGGAATCATCAGCACAAAGACCTGTCGTGACTGAAGGTCTCAGAAAAGACCCAGAACTTTCCATTATCCTCAGCTTCCTGGGTAATACAATCCAAAATCAATTCTCATTAAATATAAGTGGTAGGAATACCCTTGACAGGTTACATCTTAAGTGATAATTAAAAGCATATTTCCTGGTGCTTAGATGCTATGAAATGCATCCCTGTTTATACCACAGAGGAGGTCACATGCTAAGTCCCAAAGGTTACCTTTAGCCCCCAGGAGGCTTCCTACTTCCTGGATTGTCATTCATTATTTCACGCTGGTTTGCTTTACTCTAGTGAAATAGAACTTGGCATTGGCACTTTCTTCACCCAGCTTCACCAATACTCCCTATAAAGCACATTGTTCTAAGCCAGGGAACTGAGACTTCATTTTCCCCCAACACAGCCTTCGGTTTTATCTGTGGTTTGAATTTATAAACTATCCCCTACACCTTAGCAGTTTTTATATGTTTCCACCAACTGGAGAGAGGCATGCCTTCTGGGAGGCTCCAGGTTCTTCTTGGGTTATGGCAAAATCACTCCCGTGCCTGCCTTTATCTCTACCATAGCTGTCTTCGCTGTATGTCTCTGTCTTTTTTTTTTTTCTTGTAAAGAGACTAGTCTGATATTGGATAGGGGTCCAGTTCTGTCCTTGTATGACCTCATCTTAGTGATTCACATATTTAAGAATCCAATTTATAAACAAGGTCATAATCCACAATACTGGAGTTTAGGACATTGTGATGGTTCATTTTAACCTGTCAACTTACATAGTCTAGAGTCACCTGGGAATAGATTCCCAATATGGAGTGCCTTATGAGTTTGGCCAGGGGGTGTATCTACTGGGGAAGGTCTAGATGAGGTTGGCCAGTGGGTGTGTCTACTGGGGTTGGTCTAGATTACATGAGTTGATGTGGGAAGACCTAGCCCACTGTGGGAAGCACCGTTCCCTAGGTTTGCTTCTGAACTGTGTAAGAGTGTAGACAGTGATCTGAGAACCAGCATGCATACATTCATTCTCTGCTCCTGGCTGTGGATGTCATGTGACCAGCTGTTTCAAATGCTGGCTGCCTTGACTTCCCTGCCTTGCAGTGAAAGATTGTAGCCCAGAATTGTGAGCCAAAACAAGTTTTCTTCCCTACACTGGTTTTGCCAAGATACTTTTTCACAGCAATAGAAATCTCCAGTGCAAGAATCAGCATATTATGAGGGATGACAAAATTCATGCATAAGACATGTGGAAAGATTAGCCAGTAAATGATGGTGGTACAACTGACAAATCATTAAACTAAAGGATGAACAAATTCTTAACACTTTACTGTCATTCTTACTTTGAAATACCACACATATCAAAGTTTTCAATGTGAAAAATCATTCGGCTACTAAAATAACAGCCAACCCAGGACCAGAATGTAAAAGAACTTTACATGCTTCAACTTGAATCATCTCAGCACCCCAGCTGTTAACTCTACAGCTCAGGGAACTTCTTGAAATCACACGGCTGATGAGTGCTTGCTCCGATGGTGCACGCTGGTTCCCGCGTGCATCCTGAACTGCTTTTGTGGGATTAGTTCAATCTTGGAGGAAGCAATTCTTCTGTCCAAGCTTCATACTACATATTTTCCTAGAGTTTGGAAAATGTACAGTGCATATGAATTGTTTTAGAACCAATAAGAAAATTATCACATTCTTTTCCCTTTTCTCTTCCTCAGCCGCCCTTTCACAAGTTGCCCTGGCTTGGCAGGGGCTAATCGAACTGTTGACTGGTCCAGCATTTGCAAGTAAGGGAGCCAGCAGCTTCTACAGTGATGCCTTGTATTGGAACTACATCATTATTACTAAATCCTTTTGGAATTTTTTGTCTTCTGTGAGGCTGTGCCAAGTGTCTGAGTCTGACTTGGTCAAGTAACCACTTCTGATTAGTCTGAAGATTGCTGCCTGGGTTTTTCTCTCAGCCAGTCCTCTCAAATGTTAAGATGCCTATAATCACCTGGAGAAAGTGGTAAAGTGTAGATTATGGTTTGGGGTTGGAAAGGTGTCTTCATCAGTGTTCTATTGCTTTGAAGAGACACCATGGCCATGGCAACTCTTAATGATAGAAAGCATTTATTTGGGGCTTGCTTACAGTTTCAGGGGTTCAGTCCATTATCATCATGGCAGGAAGCATGATGGCACACAGGCAGACATGGCACTGGAGAAGTAGCTGAGAGTCCTACAACTAGATCCATAGGCAGCAGGAAGAGAGAGAGGGAGAGGAAAAGAGAGAGATACTAGGTCTGAGCTTCTGGAACCTCAAAGACCACCCGAGTGATATACTTCCTCCACCAAGGTCACACCTATTCCCAGAAGGCCACAGCTCTGATTCCTCTGAAGCAATGCCACTTCCTGATGACTAAGCATTCAAATACATGAGCCTATGGGTACCATTTTTATTCAAACCACTACATAGCACTCCCTGGCCCTCAAAGACTTGTAGCCATACCATAATGCTAAAAATGAATTCAGTCATACTTCAAAAGTTCCCATAGTCTTTCACAGTCTCAAAACTGTTTAAAGGTCCAAAGTTCAAAGTCTCTTCTGCCACACAAGGCAATCTCTTAGTTGTAACACCCTGTAAATAAAAAAAAAGATCACATGATCACATACTTCCAACATGCACAGAATGTATATCCCAAATGCTGTCCCAAAATGGAAGAAAGGGAACACAGTGAGGAAGTACTGGATCATAAGCAAGAGTGAAAACTAGCAGAGCAAATTCCAAATTCTGCCTCTCAGTGTCTGGCGTACATTAAAGCACACTTCAGATCTCCAACTCCTTTCAGCTTTGGTGACAGCAACACACTTCTCTCTTTCTGGCTTCTTTCACTCCCTATTCTCAGCTTTCCTTGGCAGGTATTCCATGACTCTGGCACCTCCAACATCTTAAGGTATCCAAGGCGATCCAGGCTTTACATAGTGATTCTCTGGGCAACCTTGCAAGGATATCCTTGACACATGCTGACCTCAGTGGCTTTCCTTAGCTTCAGAGGGAAATTACATAAGCCTTTTTCTTGTACCCTTGACTTTAAAGCTAGAACCAAGTGGCCAGAGCTACCAAGTTCTGTTGCTTGCTTGGGATAAAACCTGGCTCCCTCTTTCAAGTACATCTGCCTCAACTTTCTATTGTTGGTTTCCTTCACTGCTTAAACTTTTCTTTAATTCCTTCCCACAAGTAGGAAGCTTAGCTGGGTGGGGTATTGCCCCAAAGTCATTAATTCCTTTATTATATTTAGCATCAGGCCTTTCTTTAAATTTTTTTTATCTCCTTGAGCATTGGACTTAGTTCCATTACACTTCCTGGTGATCTTTTTCTACTCAAAGTGTAAATTTTGCATTATTTCTCACTCAGTTTACTCCTTTCCATTATAGGTCTGCATAATACTAATAACCACATGACAAAGTCAATACTAGGCTGCCTTGAAATCTCCTCTGCCAACATCATTAATCCAAAACACTTCATTTAGCCTCAAGCAGATTTTTGTGGACAATGTCAGAAAGCAGTCACATTCATTACCAATATATCACAAGAATTATCCTTAGGCCACTTTGTTGCAGAGAGAGCAGGCTGCTTGTTCATCCTGGTCGCCTGGCTAGCTTAGTCCCAAAATAACCACACAGAAATTGTATTCATTAAATCACTGCTTGGTCCATTAGCTCTAACTTCTTACTGGCTAATTCTTACATATTAATTTAACCAATTTCTATTAATCTGTATATCACCATGAGGACATGCCTACCAGCAAAGTCTCAGCACATCTGTCTCTGGCAGCGGGTCCATGGCTTCTCCTCACTCTGCTTTCTTCCTCCCAGAATTCAGTTCTGTCTTCTCTGCCTACCTAAGTTCTGCCCTATCAGGCCAAGGCAGTTTCTTTATTCATTAACCAATACAAGCAACACACAGAGGGGATTCCCATATCACCACTTACTAATAGTCTACTCTTCTGAAATCTCTTGAACAGAACCCTCTGCAGTACTGTCTTTCATGCTCCCACTTGGATATCCCATTAAACCTTGCTTAAGGTGTCCAACAAATTTTCTAATCCAAAGTTTCAAAGACTTCCATATTTCTCCAACAAGCAGCCTGATCAGGCCTGTCAAAGCAAAACCCTGCTCCCCAGTATGAACTTCTGCCTTAGGCAGTGTTTTATTGCTTTGAATAGACACCATGATCATAGCAACTCTTAAGAAAGAAAACATTCTATTAGGGCTTGCTTATAGTGTTAGGAGTTTAGTTCATTATCATATTGGAAGGGAGTATAGTGGCATACAGGCAGACCTGGTGCTGGAAAAGTAGCTGAAAGTTCCACATACAGATTCATGGGCAGAGAAAAGTGGAAAGAAAGTGATACTAGGCCTGCCTTAGACTTTTGAAACCTCATAGCCTATACCCCAATAACACACTTCCTCCAACAAGGCCACACTTCTTCCAATAAGGCCACATCTCCTAATCCTCAATAATGCCATGCCCTGAAGATTAAGTCTTCAAATATATGAGCCTGTGGGGTCATTCTTATTCAAACCACCACAGAAAGATAGATAAATTCAATATCTCCCAAATTCCAAGAAGTTGTCAACTCTGCTTTTTGCTAATGTCTTTGAACCACACTTTGAATAAGAAATGTCTAAACCTCTTCCCCTTTATCAGTTTTACCTCATACTTTAATGATCCCCTGGAAATCAAGATTGTAGAGCTCTAAAAACATCAAAAAGTGTCAAGATTAAAATTTTTCCTAAGAATCCATCCTTCTAGGACTAGGGAGTTACCTCAGTTGGTAAAGTGCTTGCCACATAAGCAGAAGGACCTACTTTGATCCCCACACCTACAAAAAATATAGGCATGGTGATACATGCTTGTAATCTCAGTGCTTGTTCGCAATGCAGAGACAGGAGGATTCCTGGAGCATGCTGGACAAGTTGAGGCAAACCCATGGGCCCCAGTTCCAAATGAGAAGCTCTAACTTGAGAAACAAATAGGTGGCTCCTGAGGAACTTAACCGCACCTGAGGTTGACCTTTGGCCTCTATATACGTGAACACATAGTATATATGCACTTGTATACTCACATCACATACATGGGCACACTCCAAGTTTGCAATCTTTCTTTTCAAGAAAGCTTCCTGAGGAGCATACCCTGGGATACAGACAACTGAGGGAGAGAGCACAGAACTTTCAGACTCATCTCTCTGAAACTTGACTCTGAGAAATAACTTCCTTCAATACTTCCACATGGGAGGCAGATCTTGCAAAGTGGGGAAGTCTCCCAAAGCTGCGTGTGTGCAGAAGGACCAGTTGGCCAAAATATAAGGACACCCCACTCATGTTGCTAGTTTGAGAGTTTGATTTGTTTATTCTTTTAGACTCATTGATGGCCATTTACCAAGCCTAAGAACTTGAACCAGACAAACTGACATTTATCATATTGTTATTAGAGAAGTGGCATTCCAAAACTCTTTTCTTTTGGATTCCCAAAGTTCTTTAAAAATTGAATACTAATTATATGGGGATGGAGAAAAGCCATCAATGTCTCCTAATGAATGAATCTAGCAATTGTTCTCCTAATGATCATATGAGCAAGATGGCAATGTTAGGGCCAATAACCAAGGATCCAGGTTCAAATCTCTACCAGTACTTACTGCTAACTGTTCTTATTGATGAGATACTTTCCCAGGTCTATGTGTAGAATTGTGATGTGGGATTTCCCCTCTGTATGCTCTGAATACCAGTGGTTAATAAGGAATCTGCTTTGGGCCTATTGCAGCACAGAATAGGGCAAGGAAGGAATTTCAGGCAGATAGAGGAGGAGAGAGTAGGCAGCGTCAAAGAAAAGCCATGTAGCCACCAAAGGAGAAAGATGCCTGTGGGATCATGCCAGAACCTTGCCGGTAGGCCATGATCTTGTGGTGATGCACAAATTAATAGAGATGGGTTAACCTAAGATATAAAAGCTAGCTAGAAATATGCATAAGTTAATAGTCCAAGCAGTGTTTTAATTAATACAGTTTCTATGTGATTATTTCAGGTCTGGGTGCCAGGAAATGAACAAGCAGACTCTGCCAACAGAATTGCATCAGAGTAACTAAGTAGTCAGAATCTATCAACTCAATCTATGGTCAAAGTAAATATTTTGACAGATTCATGAAATTATTTTTTCCAAATATATGAAAACAAATGTCTTGAGGGGAAAATACCATCTACACACTCATCAAGATGCTTCTGGTCAGTGGACTAAGATATCCTCCAGTAGCACTTTTACCTGGTGGGTGATTCTTTACTGTACATGTGCATTATTTAAACACTGGCTTATGCCACTGAAATAGATGCTCACCATATGCTTATTATTTAAACACAAAATCTATTTAGGGGATACAAACATGGACAAGAATGGTATCTGTGTTCAAGAAACTTATTGCTAAATATAAGAGATACAAAAGACTAATAAACAGTTATGTGATACCCTATTAACTGGGAGAGTTTGAGAAAACAGAGTCAAGCATGATGTCTTCCAGAACTCAGGAAGCTGAGGTAGAAGGGTTGAGAGCTCAAGACTGGCACACCTGTCATCCCAACAAGCAGGAAGAGGATGCTTAAGGATCAGTAGTTCAAGCCCAGTCTTAGTATATAGAAAGGTTGAGGTTATCCTAGGCAATATGATGTCCTGTCTCAAAAACAACAACAATGAAAAAGAAATGATCTGAGGATATAGCTCAGATAGTAGAATGCTTACATGGGATGAATGTATAAAGTCCTGAGTTCAATCCCAAGTACCATAGAAATCAGGTAAATGGTGATGGTTCCTTCCTAATTCCTAATCCCAACACTCAGGAGGTAGAGGCAGGAGGATTGGAAGTCCAAAGTCATTCTTCACTATGCAACAAGTTTTAGGACAGTATGGCATATATATGACTTTGTCTCACCAGAGAGGGGTGTGGTGTAGTGGTAGGAGGGGGAGATAGAGAAAGAGAGACAGAGGGAGGGGGCAAGGGAGAGAGAGAGAGAGAGAAAGAGAGAGAGAGAGATTCATCTGATTACACACTAGTTTCTTCTAAGCCAGCCTAGGCTAAATACTGAAACAAAACAAATCATACACAAAACACCTACTCCAAAAAAAAATTAGATGTCTGCCCCATGTTAGTAACTAAGACAGACTACAGAGTCAGTCAAGACTAAAGAAGCTCAAGATGGAAATGAGGTCTGCTATGGGATAGTCTTTCTGTATGCTGTGAGTGTGTGTTGCTCTCACCGGTTGACAAATAAAGCTTCTTTGTTCTACAGCAAGGCAGCATAGAGCCAGGTGGAAAATCTAAACAGAGATACAGGAGAGGGGCAGAGTCTGGGAGATACCAGCCAGCTGCGGAGAAACAAGACATGTAAAAAATGATGTAACTAGCCATGAACTACATGGCAAAGCATAAGCAAAAAATAATGTGGATTGATTTAAATGTAAGAGCTACCTAATAATAAGCCTGAGTCCATTGGTCAAGCATTTATAAGTAATATTAAGACTCTGAGTGGTTATTTGGGAACTGGTGGGTGGGAGAGAAACCTCCAAATACAAGTGGCATACCAACATGAGACTCTCGAATTTTCATAGGGCTTGAAAAAGCTTTTTTTTTTTTTTTTTAAAAAAAGAGAAGACTCCTTTAAGAGTTTCTGCAGGACAGTGAGCCCATGAGTAGCTAGTACATTAAGGAGAAACAAAAAATTAAATAAAAATGCTTGCCATAGTGTATTCTAGAGCTCTAGGAATGGTTTAATGTAGTTCTTTGTCATGAGCCTCCGATTGGGCTATAAACTTTAGGCTAGACCTTCACAACCTGAGAAATAGGCAGAGCCAGCCACCAAAGCAGCAGGCATAGGTCCACACAGTAGTATATCAGTTTATAGGTTTGTTCATATGGTCAAAAAAAAAAAAAAGGCTAAAAGATGCATAGTAAAAGAGATCCATAGAGAAAAACCTATAAACAGGTTTCAATGTGTTTTACAATGTTGGTAGGCTTAAGAAAGAAATAAAAGGGTATCAACAGTTATAGAAAGGATCAAATAGTTCAAAAATAATATAATAAAGTCTTACAAGAGAGAAATAAAATAATAAAATATAAGCCACATAGAGATGGAAAATACACAGGGGGTCTGCATTCTGTATGTTATTGTGCTAATTTTGAATTATTTGATGGCTGATGGGCAAGAGACAGATGCTGGGAGACATGGGATTGAAAGAGAGACTGATATAATGTACCAATCTAAATGCTTTTTAAAATGCCTTAACTTTAAAAAAATTAGTCAAAAAATATATTGTAAAATGGAACTTAAATAATGCATTGCTTTGGAGAAGCAGCTTTGCTTTTGTTTCTACAGGAAATGAGAGGCTATGGATTCATTCCAGGTTAATATGAACCAGGTTTAATAAAGGGAGAGAAACTGCCAAATACAGAGGTCATTCTCTCAACCTGAGAAGGGATGTCATGACCAAGGCAGTAATGGCATGAACAACCACAGGGATCCCATTGCACCTTGGCCCAATTCTAGGAATGTTTTGTCTAGGTTCTAGGTGATTCTTGGTTGCTGTAGAATAATCCTTTCTTTACACTGTGAAGATGTGTTGCTCTCATTGGTTTAATAAAGAGCTAACTGGCCAATAGCCAGGCAGGAAGAAGTTAGGTGGGAGAGCCAGACTGAGAGCAGCAGGGAAGAAGAAGGGCAGAGTCACCAGCTAGTGGCAGAAGGAGCAGGCCATGTAGAAAATGAGGTAACAAGCTATGAGTCATATAACAACATGTAAATTAAGAGAAATTGACTAATTTAAGTTGTAATTTAGCTAGTAAGAAGCCTAGGCTATTGGCCAAGCATTTATAATTAATAATGAGTCTCTGAGTGGTTATTTGGGAACCAGCTGACAGGACAGAAGCTTCTGCCAACACTTGATCAGCAAAATGCTCGTCCCACCCAAGTCCAGGCTTTTCTCTGGCTCTGAGGAAGGCACAGCAGCGTTCTCTGCTTTCTGGGTCTTGATCTCCAATGAGCTGTGGATCAGCATAAGCTCCCACAAAGGATGTTCAACAAAGCTGAGCACTCTGAGAAAGGTGTACATTTTTTTCAATAACATAAGGAAACCAGATGGTGTGTGGTTGGCTCAGGCCAAGACACAAAAGATCTCCTTCCATTCAAGTTCACACGGAGTTACTTAATTCCTTTGTGAGAAGGAAAATAGGAAAACTTGCAAATTATTTTCTAAAATCTTGGACCATGAAAGCCTGCACTTGCCTGCCCATCAGTCATGACTTCACTGCCCTCTGTCCTCCAACCCTTTCCCTAAGCGACTCTGCTTTCACAGACATATCCCATAGCCAGAGTGCTTGGGACATTCAACAGGCTCAGCAAAGCCTCTGTAAAAGAAAGAAAGTGCACAGTTCTTCCCATTGTAGATATGAGCCTGGGCTGTGCATGCCCAGCTTTAGCCAGATTTCATCTTTCACACACACAAACCAGAGTATCATTCCCTAAGGTCCCTGCTCACTTCCCAGCCTCACTAACATCAGGCAGGGCAAAAACATCCAAGCTGGCTTGTGAGCATGTGGGAAGGCTGTGTTATGGAAACATAGCTTGGTGCCATGGCAACGCACTGACAGAACCTCTGTCTCTGCAGCTGGCAGAACACATGCTCACAGGACTTAATTGTGAGCAGAGAACATGCTGTATGCATACTGGGATTCCCCCATGTTCTCCAGACCTTGAATGACTCTCAGATCTCACATCACAACTATAGTTATAGCTGTGGGAGACAAAACAAGCAAGATCCAGGGGCATCTTCAGCTCTGTTTTTATCTATACAAATAGATTTTGGTTTTTTGGAAACAGAATGGAATCTGTGCTAATCTTTCTTCTTACTCTTTCAACAGGCACAAGTGAATTTTTGTTGCCTGTGTGCCCATCATGCTGGTGTCGTGTGAACACCATATGATTTCCTTCTAGAGACCAACTGCTTCTGCCTTTAAATAACCTGTCTTTGAAAGTAAAATACTGGGCTGGTGAGATGAATTGTCCTGATTACCCAAGCTCCATCCCCAGGACCCAAGCGATAGAGGCAAGAACCAACTTCCTTTCAATGTCCTCTGAAATAAATAATAAATAATGAATAAATGTTTTAAAAAGAATTTAAAGTGCAAAATATTAAATAAATCATCTTAAACTTTAATGTTTCTTTAAAAATATGGAGGTGAATTGGTGAGATAGCTTAGCAAGTTAAGAAAGTGTATGACTCTTCCAGAGGATCAGAGTCCTTAGGTTCCCTGCACTGATGTCAAGTGTCTCACAGCTGCCTGTGGCTCTAGTTCAAGGTGATCAGACACCCTTTTCTGGCCACCACAGGCACTTGTCCTCATATGCATATATATGTGCATGTGCCCGTGCATGGGTACACACACACGCATGCACACACACACATACACACACACATGCACAATTAAAAATAAAATAAAATCCTACAAATATGAGCAAAGGGACAGAGAGGCATTTCAACAGATAAAAACCTTTGCCACCGGAGCTGGAGAGATGGCTCAGTGGTTAAGAGCACTGCCTACTCTTCCAAAGGTCCTGAGTTCAATTCCCAGCAACCACATGGTGACTCACAACCATCTGTAATGAGGTCTGGTGCCCTCTTCTGGCCTGCAGGCATACACACAGACAGAATATTGTATACATAATAAATAAATAAATATTTAAAAAAAATATTTGCCACCAAGCCTAACAACCTTTGACCCATGCCCAGAATGAACATGGTAGAAGGAGAGAAAAGACTCCTGCAAGTTGTCCCCTGACATCCACATGTGTCCCATCCCCTAAATACATAAATAAATGAGTCAGTGAATAAACAAATGCACAATTAAATAAATGTATTCTAAACTTTAAAATAGAAAGGAGTGAAGTGACATTTGCAACACCCTGGGATAGAATGTTCCTACCTTTGGATTCTCATAGCTGATATTCATCAACTATGGACCAGGAAAAAAGGAAAGAAGGGAGGGGAGGAAGAGGAGACAGATGAAGGGGAGAGGGTGTCAGCAGGCAGAGAACTGCTGTCTTTGAATGCTCCAACCAGTAGCAAGCCACTGGCAGCAATAACTGGCATCTCTCCTCAAGCCAGCACAGGTCCAGGATAGACATATGCCATAGGCAATAATATGCTTTAGAAAATCCAAGGAAATTGTAGCAAAAAAATAAGCACAATCTGAGCAGAAAAAGTTGACATGAGAGCATCAGGTAACATGGTAAACCCAAAAGAACTGAATTCGGATTTTCGCTTCTTGCAGAAGTGATGGGTTTGCTCCACTTCCCTGAAATTCAGGGGTATTTTCAAGTCATCTTGGACTCCAGCCAAACTTTCATCTGTTTCTCTCCAGAAGCACATGGATACTGGACTTATTACGTGGTCCTTTTTGCAGTTCTGACTTGGAGGCTATCTTCAGCCCCTGAGGCTTAGGGGGCGTGCCTGATATCTCTCCTGCAAAGACAATTACTGGAGCCAGCTGGAGCAGGGTCCTAAGACAAGGAAATCAGAGAAAAAACATATTCTATTCATCTTGGGCTGTTAGGATTCGGGAAGACCCACAGTCTTCAGTCTATGGGGAAAACAGCCTCCCTAAGTCCATGATGTTGCCTGTGACAAACTGTTACACTGAACAAAGCTGGAGTGTTTGCTGGAAGGACTTTTAAACTTCTCTCGAAGAAATGACCACCAACATTCGCCTTCTTTAATGTCCGCACCCATAAGCAGCAGTAGCTTGACCAGCTAGTGCCTTTATTCCCACACAGTCCCTGATGGTGGAGCAACCTGAAAAAGCCATTTCCTCTACCCGCCCACCATCTGCATGTCTCCCACACAAAGGAAAAAGTGAGGATCACCCAACCAGATTCCACTCATCATGGCCCTTCCTAGGTATTGCCCTTCTCATGCACAGTGTTTTACGCTTAACTCCAAATGGTTATGAAATGACCCAGTTCTTCTGTCCCCTGAGGTATGAAGCCACAGTTGCATGAAGATCAGACAAACAAGCAAAATCTGACATTTATTTTCCTGTTTGAAGGGCAACTGAGCACTCAAATGAGATGCAACAAGTTTACACTGGGTCATAGGACTGTAGTTTCCCTCCACATCGGTATGTGACCCAGGGGAACAAACCCTACAGTGGCGTCATGAGTGCATAATCTAATCAAGAACTGTGTATTGAATGGCCACTCTGTACAGGATGCTGGGAGAGATGCCCAGCACTTATTATCTACTTGAATGGAGAACACACACACAGGAAAATGAACTTGTAATAGAAGAAATCGTCTGTAGGGCTCAGTCAGTGATGTAGAGAGCCAAAGTTCAACCAAGGGAGCGAGTACTGTCAAATAATGCAGCCAGAAAAGGCATGGGGAGGTGGAGTGAGCCTTGAAAGATTACAATTGAAGTGGGCAGGAGAGACTCAACAGCTTAACACCCACTGAGGGGAAGTCAGTTCTTCTAGAAAGAGTGAAGGAAGGCCGCCACTGGGGGGTGGAGGGAAGGCTCAGCACTTAAGAGTAATTACTGCCTTTGTAGAGGACCCCAGTTCAATTCCCAAGGGCCATGTTTCACAGCTCACAAAGGCCTGAAACTCCAGCTCGATGGGGATTGGGGACCAGGGCTTCAAGCCTCCAAAGGTACCTGCATTCATGTGCACATGCTCACACATAGACACACATACATGCAAGCAATTAGAAATAATAAGAATAAGTGTTATCTTCAAAAGAAGGCTGGCACTGGAGAAGAGTGAGCCACTGTTTCATGATGACAAAGGTTATCTATCCTGAGGGTGCCCACTTTACATTAAAGAATATCATTGCTTCCAGACGCAGGCTTCTACACAATGGGTTCTGAAGTTTTGCTTTCCAGAAAAATGGATAAAAAGATATTTCTAGCACCCAACCCCAACCCCTTTCTAGTCTCACTACTACCCTTTCCCTAGACTCTGGATAGACCCTTGTTGGTGTGGGAGAATAATTCTTTATCTGTCAATTATGTTTTAAATAAACGCTGATTGGTTGGTAGCCAGGCAGGAAGTATAGGCAGGAAAACCAGACAGGAAGTAGAGGTGGTTCAATAAGGAGAATTCTGGGTGTGGTTGTGAGCACACTGCTGCAGCTTGCTTGCTGGCAGGGACATTGAAATGCCATAGAGTTGTGGCAATAAATATGGCTACAGCCGGTACCTCTGCCTTGAGGCTTGAATCGCAGAAAGCTAAGGAATGGGCTGGATCCAGCCGTCAAAGCCACGGCTTTAATCCTACCCATATTGCTTGGTAAATTAAAGACTCACGTGGTCAGAAAAAGAGATATACAGTAAAAGAGAGATTCAAAGACAAAGAAAACCTCTAAATGGTTTACAGTGTGTTAAAAATATATGCAGGCTAAAGGTT
>PVIU01013609.1:0-47710 GCA_004026605.1 Ondatra zibethicus | reverse complement strand
GGTTTTGTTTACAAAGACACTGAATCCTTCTGTGTGCGTTGCTGTAGATGCATGAATCAGGGTGGTGTCGTACACTAATGATGGCCTCTTACCTCTGGGATCCACATTTCAATACAGCAAGTGATTAAACGTGCTTCTCAATAACCCCATTATCATTGCCCTTATTATACAGTGTGACCCTCTCTAATTTGTGTCGAAATCCTTTAAGAAGTTTTTATCAATTTTATAATGGCCTGCCGGTGAAGCTCTTATTAGATTGCCCCCTCTACGACTCCATTTGGGTGCGTCTCTGCCAAGGAGCTGATGAGGAATAAAGATTTGGAATCATTTATTTCAACGTAAGGATGGAAGATAGCAAGCAGCTTACCTGCTTCCAAAAGTAATTAGAATTGGGCCTGGCCAGGTGCTCAGCAGGTAAGAACTCTGTCTGACAAGCTCTTTGTGACCTGAGTGTGTTCCCTGGGCCCCACATGGGAGAGGGAGAAAACTAATGCCCATCAGCCTCCCCCACCGAGAGAGAGAGAGAGAGAGAGAGAGAGAGAGAGAGAGAGAGAGAGAGAGAGAGAAAGAGAGAGAGAGAGAGAGAAGTTAAAGACTATGCAGGTCCTGTCTTTGCATCACTACTGCTACTCTTGGCTTCCCCTCCCCACCTACTTCCCTCCTGCCTTCCCTTTGTATTTGGCAAGTGGTTCTTCTATGTTCTGTTGCACAGAAACGGAGAACCACCCACAATCTGCGCTCACATTTATTTGCTTTCAGATTTGATCCAAACATTGATGCCAAGGAAACACACTGATGGTAGACATATGATTCAAAATAAAGCTTAGGACTAAACCTTTAAGACATGGGCCTTTAAGAGACATTCAGGATCTAAGCTACAGTAGGGAGTTTGGGAAAGTTTGAGCACAAATGTTGTCTTTGCACACTGAAAGAGTTATTGAGTAGAAGAAAAGTTAGTTTCAGTTTACTGTAACTGTAGAGGACAGAACTATGAACAAGAAGACATTTGACTATGATCCCTGATCCAGGCTGTCCCTTACCATCATCTCTGATTTGTGTGTGTGTGTGCCGCAAGAAGTCTACCTATTGCAAGGACCACAGCGCAGGTTTGGAGGTCAGAGGACACCGTGGTGGATAGGCACTCTCCTTCTGGGGACTGAACTCAAGTCTCCAGTTTTGTGTGGCCAACCCATTACCTGCTGACCCTCTTATCAGCCTCTTGAGGATTTTTGTTTGTTTGTTTGTTTGTTTTGGTTTCTCAAGACAGGGTTTCTCAGTGTAACAGCCCTGGCTGTCATGGAACTAGCTCTTGTAGACCAGGATGGCCTCAAACTCACAGAGATCTGCTTGCCTCTGCCTCCTGAGTGCTGGGATTAAAGACATGCACCACCAACCACCACCTGGCATCTCTGGAGATTTTAAGAAACCATTTTCTTTCTTTCTTTTTTTTTTTTGGTTTTTTGAGACAGGGTTTCTCTGTAGCCTTGGAACTTGTCCTGGAACTAACTCTTGTAGACCAAGCTGGCCTCGAACTCACAGAGATCCACCTGCCTCTGCCTCCTGAGTGCTGGGATTAAAGGCATGCATCACCATTTTCTACCAGCCATAACCATTCCAAATGGAAACTGAGCTGGGTGTGGCAGTGCGTGCCTTTAATCCCAGCACTTGGGAGGCAGAGGCAGGAGGATCTCTGTGAGTTCAAGGCCAGCCAGTTCTACCTAGTGAATTCCTCCAGGACAAGACAGCCAGGTCTACATAGATCCCATGTTAAAAAATATTTTCCAATGGGAAACTGGCGTTAGTCTGCTCCACTGACGGAGTGGGTGCTTCAGAACTAGAGGAGTCGAAACAATGGCTAAATGGCTAAGCATTGAAGCAGGACTCATCCTTTTCGAGCAAACTGTGCTTGAGACTAAAGACTGGGAGATCTTCTAAGGGTCTGTGGTTCCATGAGTCTAGGAGAGGCATCCTGTTTCAGTTCTCTGCTCTGTCTCAAGACTGCAGCTCATGCTACCTGCTGTCATCATAGGCGAAGGTGACACTTAGCAGGTGGAAGAGACACAGCATCTCTCAAATCAGAAAATGTCAACATCAGTTACCATAATGCCAATGACAACATATAAAGGTGACTTTTCAAAAGAGGAAATAAAACACACGGTAAAACAGACACTTGGTGCTATTTTATAACCAAACCACCTCACTGTAGCCCTAGCACACAGCCAGAGGGACCCACGGCACACGCTTCTACACCGATCATGATCTCCATGCCTCTCCACTGACTGTGACAGCTGAGGCCAGAAAGATGACGTTCCTCCTCGAGGTTCCAGTCTCTTCACCTTTCCACGATTTTGTGAATGGCCTTTCCCTTCCCACGAAGCCAAATGCCACCCATCATTTCACGTTTGGCTCAAGCTGCTTTTCCTCGTGAGATTTTAATGAATGATTCTGGAATCCTTTGATTTATCCGTGTTTGAACTTCAATGTTTACATTCTTACTCCATCGTGGAAGCCAACTCCTCTTTGGAAATGTTGATACAGAGGGTGGGTCTGGGCCCACCCAAGTGTAGAACATCTTTATTGGCGTTTGCCAGTGTTTTGACCTGGACATCTTCAGAAAAATGTCTGTCTTTTGAGGATATTTTGCTGGAAAGGACCATCTAACACTGACATTTCCCTGATAAATCTCTGTGGAGAGATCCCAACTGCAGCTTTCTGAGCTATTCCTAGCTTCAAAGAGCTCTGGGTGTTTGTATACTTACATATATACTATGGTTATGCCCAGACTCCCATGCCTTCCAGAAAATTCTATCTCCAATTTTGCCCTCTCTCCGTTCTCACCACAGGCTGTAGAGGCTGATGAAGTCTAAGTTGTCAGAGTCGGTTACTTGCTGGCAAAATATTTACACCTTTGACAGAGCTGTCAGATTGTTTTCCCCAAACCAAATGAGCACACATGCTGAATTTCCCTCTCACAAACTAAACTAGAGGGTAGTGCTTCAAGTCTATACTCAAATCTATACTTAGAACCACTTGACCAGTGGCTACGCACAATCTAAAATCAGGAGTGGAAAACTCCTCGTGAATAGTTGAATGGACCCCTAACAAAGCTGTTTCATATTTAAAAAAATTCAATCTCTCTTTTTCTAAAGAGGGATAATAATGGGGGATGGTAAAGGAAAGCCAAGAATCAGAGTCTCCGTTGATGGCACACAAGCATCCGTGACAAAGAAGACATTCTAAATGAAAGTCAACATTCTGTGTTATCCTCAGAGGCTCGCAAGGTCTACTCTGTGAGAGGTCAGGAGAGAAACTTTACCAGTAGCAACTAATTTGTAAAGGCAAGACTAAAACAACAAATTGAGCATGGACAGTGAACGACACAGAAAGGTAGGTGAAAAAAAGCGGGTTCCAGCACATCCTGTCTCATATCTCTAATTTAAGTACCACAAAAAAATTGTGTGCAATGATTTTTATTGCTAATCGCTACAGCATAAGAAGTAGCTGCAAAATCTCATCTAAGAAAAATCTTATGTGGGTGATTCTGAGAAGAGAATAGTCCCCCAAACAGCTGCCCACCCCAGTCTACATTAGTCCAATGGTCACGCCTGAACTCTTTTGTTTGTACACAGGCAAGGCAAGTGAGATGGTTGGGGAGGGACAAAGAAACAGGAAGTATTGGTTGGCTTTCTCTCAATGTGTGGACGGCAGACAGCAGGGAATGAAGATCAGCTGGGGGCCTAGGAAGGGCAGGAACAAGTCAAACCCTGCCACATGGGTATCAAGAGTTTTGCTTTTGAAAATTAAATTAAGTTAAAAGATTGGGAAAATGTTGGATTTAAAAAGTGACATAGATAAAGATACTAACCATAATCATAAGAATATATCTTTAGTTTTATATGTGTGCAGGACCATGTTCATTTAAAAGATGGTTACTCAAAATTAATAACGCTTATCATCGGATGGTAGAATTCCAGCTGATCTTTTATATTCTCTTAACCCAGTGGTTCTCGACTTCCTGAATGCTGCAACCCTTATTTCAATTCCTCCTCATGCTGTGGCAACTCCCAACCATAAAATTATCTTCATTGTTATTTTATAACTGTGATTTTGTTACTGCTATGAATCATAATGTAAATATCTGTGTTTTCTGGTGGTCTAAGGTAACTAACTCCTCTGAAAAGGTTATTCGGCTCCCAAAGGGATCATGACCCGCAGGTTGAGAACCACTGTCTTAACCTTTATTAGTTGGTTGGCTTTGATTCTTTTCTTTTAAACAATGAACGAGTACTGTGTCTGTAACCAGAGGAAAACACACACAACAAAATTGGCTAGTGTTACTGTAGAGAGGAGGCTATCTAATTTAAGATGAAATTTGCATGTCTTTATTTTTATTTTTGGTTCTTACCGAGAAAAATATCCAGATGATCATTTATAACATCCAAATGTTCACCATGGTTGATTTCATTTTTTCCCAAATCAGAATCTCATTTCTAATTTTTTGCTCTGCATCTATATGTTGGGAACTGGGAGTTGCCTAACATGTACCCCATCTCCTATGCATGGATCTCAACAGTTGCTCAAATAAATCCATCAGAAAAGCAATTACCTTAATTTTAATGTGAAACATTCACACCAAATGAAATAGTTAACTGGTAGCAGAGTAAGTATTCAAACCAAGCCTGTCTAACTTCAGTGCTCAGAGCATTACACTCTGTCACGAAGTTTATGAACATAGATGGTTTCTCTCAGTCCTCACATGGATGAGGCTTGCCTGCTTACATGCAAAGCCAACTCCCAGGCAGACATTAGCTCCTTCAGTCCCCACTGCAACCCCGCGGGGTAGAAAAGTAGTGTTAGAGATGTGGTAGTTCATGCTCGAAGAGAATTTAAGTTCTTTTTTGCTTGTTTGTTTGTTTGTGACAGGGTTTCTCTGTAGCTTTGGAGCCTGTCCTGGAACTAGCTCTTGTAGACCAGGCTGGCCTCGAACTCACAAAGATCCACCTGCCTCTGCCCCACCACCGCCCGGCGAGAATTTAAGTTCTTCACAATGTCGATACTTCATACAGTGTCGATAAGGACAAGGGACCAGAGAGGCAGTGTCTTCTAGACTCAAGTGGATTCTTTCATTATGCCTGGTACTCTTTTTTTTTTTTTTACATTTTTTAATTTTACATACTAGCTCCAATTCCCCCTCCCTCCCCTTCTTCTGCCATCCCACCTCCCCCCATCTCACCCCCATCCATTCCTCAGAGGAGGTAAGGCCGCCCTTGGGGAGTCAACGAAGTCTGCTATACCAAGTTGAGGCAGGATCAAGCCTCTCTCCCCAAATCAAGGCTGAACAAGGTACCCCACCATAGGCAATGGGCTCCAGAAAGCCAGTTCATGCACCTCGGATATGTCCTGGTCCCACTGGCCACCCCCCAACAGATCAAGCCACATAACTGTCACCAGCATTCAGAGGGCTTAGTTCAGTCCCATGCAGGATCCCCACCTGCTAGCCCAGAGTCTGTGAGCTCCCACTAGCTTTGGTCACTTGTCGCTGTGCTTTTCCCAATCATGATCTTGACCCTCTTTGCTCACATGATGTCTCTTCTCCCTCTTCAGCTAAGTTCTAGGAGCTCAGCCCAGTGCTTGGCTATGGATCACTGCATCTGCTCTGCCTGGAACTCTTAAATGACTTTTGACTTCCCATACTGCATACATATTGCACATATGTACTGGCTACCATGGGATCTTTCAATATATCTAAGCTGGATATAGTGGCCCGTGTCTATAATCCCAGAACTTAAGAAGCCTAGGGAGAAAGCCATCGTGCGTTCAAAGGCTACCCTAGGTTAAATAACAAGACCTTGTCTCAAAAGAAAAGAAATATGTGAGTGTACATATATACAACATATAACATAATGTGTTTCTATATTGTGGTTTGACTGTGAAATGGCCCCATAGGCTCATGTGTTGGATGCCTAGCCCACAGCTAATGACAGTGTTTTGGACAGTGTTGACAACCTTAGGAGGCAATTTCTCTCCTTCCTGTCTGCCATGAGGAAGTCAGGTCCCACCACATGCTCCTACAGTCATGGGCCCAGAGCAAGCAGAGTCACGTAAGGACCTGTGGACTCTTTGAGAATGGGAGCTAAAACAAACATTTTCTCCCTTTAAGATGGTCCCCTGGGGCATTTTGTCACCACCAGGGAGAGTCTGACGAATACAATGTGTATGTTCTGCTGTGAGTGATTCAGAGTGGTTATCTGCATGAGATGTTGATGTATTGACATGTCTCCACAGTCTCTGCAAATTTCCCGTCTGTGTCCTGACTTTCCGAAGAGGTTCTAGACTCAGCTCGCAGTGAAAATGGACAACTAAGCTGAGAGACGTTATCAATGGCATCGCAGTCACAGAAAAGATCATTTCTCCAGGACTTAGAATGTTTCTTGCTATTTATTTCAGTAGAAATATGACTTGTTTTTCCCCTCTTGTGCAAACCAAATAAAGAGATTGAAGAGCATCAGGTCACCAAGAAAGATAATGTCCTTTATTATTCAAGTGTAATTCAAATCTCTCTACCCAGCCTCAAGCGTGTGCTCAGAGATAATTGACTGCGCAGAAGACTCGCATGCTGCCAATGGATGGTCCTCAGGTCACAGGCCTTCTGCCCATTTGCGTGGTGTGTCCCAGTTTTGGTTTTCTCGGAAGGAAAATAACATACTGCAGATGTGTGTGTGTAAGAGAGAGAGGAGGGGGAGCAGTGGGGGGCTGGAGTTAGGCATCCAACATGCCTAACCCTGAAGACTTCTGTCCATGCTGTGGGACATCAGGGGATAAGTTGCTTTGCTTCTCTGAAGTATTTCTCCAGCCAGCCCAACCCCCAAATCTGGCTCAGATACCTCCACCCCTTCCCCAAGGTCCAAGGCCCATGCTCATCACCTGGAGTGAAGGCTGACAGGAATGCACAGAGGCAGAGAGCAGGGAGACATGCGGGCATTGCCATGCATGACTGACCAGCAGCCATCAAGGGCAATTAAACACAGAGAACTCGGGATCTTTCTGGACAGGTCCAAGCTCCCTGGCGCCCGTGTGATTAGATGCTTTTTCTGCTCCCTGTAGTTACCATGTGACATATTCTGTTTCTCTTGCTCTTTTCTCATTTCCTTTGTGTGGTACTGGCATGCGATCATCCGGTGTAGACTTCATTTCAGACGACATTATTTCCACAAGAATTTTGGTCAGTTGCAAGGAGAACCAAATCAGAAGTGTTTCCTGATTTGCAGGGAGTCAGTTCTCAAGCCTATGGATGTGGGTTTAGCATGCACACCCTGCTATGAGTACTTTGCTGCTATTTCCTTTCCTCTGAGACGATTTGCATCCTGAATTGGACTCTGCAATTTGTCTTCTTTAGAACCAGGCTGTGTACAAGAGACCTGAACAAATCAGTGCTAAGCTGTACATTGGAAGTGTTTTCAGTCACTTAATTCATATAAAGTTTGAGATAGTTCAGGTTGCTGGGCTTCTTAAAGTGTTTGGTATGGCAAATGACAGTATTATATGTATGTAACTGGCCTTGCAGCACAAAGAACTGGCTCATTTTAATAGGGTAAGAGCGGGAATTTGAAACCTGGATGGAAAATAATGGAAGCAAAGAGCCCAGCTCTCTTGCTTGTTTGAGATGGGTATCTGTCTCCCAGGTTGGTCTTGAACACAAAATCCTCCAGCCTTGCTCTAAACATGAGTGAAAACAGAGGAAAGGAATGGTCTTGGTCTTCTTCTGCCTCTGAGCTCTGCCTGCAGTCAAGCTGAGCTCTCTGTGTTCCCATCAGCTCAACTTGTACCCTGTAAAGATTTATCAGTTATATTTTAATAAAACGCTGGTTGGCCAGTAGCCAGGCAGGAAGTATAGGCAGGGCAATGAGAACAGGAGAATTCTGGGAAGAGGAAAGGCTCAGTCTGCAGTCATCACCCTGGTGCAGAGGAAGCAAGATGAGAATGCCTCACTGATAAAAGGTACCAAGCAACGTGGCCAACATAGACAAGAATTATGGACTAATTTAAGATGTAAGAATTAATAATAAAACTGGGCTAATAGGCCAACCAGTTTATAATTAATGTAATAGACCTCTGTGTATTTCTTTGGGACTGAACAGCTGTGGGACCAGGCGGGACAGAAACCTTTTGTCAACAGCTGAGGAACAAAGGATGTTTAAAAATAACATATGCAACTTGTCACCCATGTGATTTGATGGTAAGACCAATAGCAGAAAGTGTCACACCCATTAACCATAGAACATGGAGAAATATAGGAAGCTTCCTGCTGCTTGTTCTCATAGTACTGGAAGGTGCTATTCCTGGGGTCATGGGGAGCAGGGCCATCAACAGTCTCACCTAGCAGTGAACCTTGTGAACTGCAGTAATGACCAGCAGGGGTGTCATAGTGACAAGAACTTTATGAAAGCAACCAACTGCTTTCGGATTGGATTTAAGACCCACTCCACAGGAGTAGTCCTATTCCTGGTACTGCAAATCTGGTCAAGAACCCGTGGCTGGAGAACTCTCAGGTCCCAGGGTTGAACCTGCTACTATTACTTTGCTACATGGACATGATATTAAAATGCCCTTTAAATTTGCATCTCTCTATCTGTAGATTGGTGCAGCTCGCAGTCCTCATCAGTGAAGTTTGTTCGTATCACTATATGGGAGCTAATACAGAGACTCTACTACTACAGGCCAGTGTCTGTGCAGAGCTCAGACATCAAAGGAACAGCATGATTGCAACCCCTCAAAGGGGCCAGGGACCATCATGGAAATGGGGCAGAAAATCGAAAGACCCAGGGGTAGAGTTGTTTCCTGGTACGAACATGGCACTGACCCAATTCCTAGCACTTTAAGAAGACAAAACAGAAAGTAGATGCTGGGGATGAACTGGCTTTTCTAGACTGGTGCCAAGGGGTACTCAAGCTATTTGAAGGGAAAAATCACTCCTGTCTTGTTGCAACGAGGGATCCCAGTTTCCTGCTAAGGAGAAGTCCCCGCAGGTGTGCCGACTGTGGGGCTCATGATCTGTGTCCTTACTATGTGGAGAGCTGTGTTTAGTCACCAGAGGAGACAGGCAGCAGAGGGACACAAACTGGCAGGCAGTTATGGGGAAGTTAGGCAACCAATCTGATTAGTACCCTTGAGAAGAGGGCCTTTAACTAGTATTTATTTGTGTGGAAGTAAATACATAAATTCTACTCTGGGCTTCATTACTTGCTAAAAAATAGTCTCGCCCAAATGGTTTCATTTCTTTCAACACTTACACATTGACAAGTAACTCTATTTACAAAATATATTTTCACAGCGTTTGCCCTACCCACCTACAGCAAGGTATACAGCGCGGATGCACCATTCATTCACCCAACACATGTTTATTAGGTAACAGAATTTATTCCAGGAACTGGGAAATGTTAGTGAATAACACCAAGTCCAAGTCATAATTGGTGTGTGGGTTCAGGTAGGGGTGGGCAAACAAACAAGCAAAACAGATCAGTTAGCATGGTAGTTATCAATCCCATCAAGTATCACCAAACCAATACATGAGGAGTCAAAGTGTTTGTGCTGTGTGTATATATGTGTGTGTCTGTGTGTCTGTGTGTGTATATATATATATATATATGCATGCATGTGTGCATTCATGTATGCATAGGTATGTGTGAGTCTCTGTGTGAACATTCATGTATATGTGTACATGTATGCAAGTATGCATGTGCGTATATGAGTGTGTGTATGTGTATACATGAGCTAGGGGCTACTTTAATTATCATAATCATGAAGAATCACTCTGAAGAGATGACATTTCAACTGAAGCCTTAAGTTGAGAATGAACCTGCCATGTGCAGAATAAACAGGGGAAGCATTTGAAGGATAGGCAGCAGTATCAACGACTTTGTGCAGAGGAAGCTGAAATGTTGGCATGAGCTACTGAGGCCTCACAGTACAGAGAACAGCTATGCATTGGTAAAACACCATTGCTGTCTAATGGCTTGTATTATTATTGATTGCATTGTTCTAGAAACCATGGGAAAATATTTTCTGCTTATTGGTACTTAATGATATTATGGAAATCATTTTTGTCACAATATATGTGAATATGCTTATAAAACTTTCTTCTCAAAGAATGGCTTTTTCATTTCTCACATCTTTTATCATAAAGCTTCATCATCTTCTTGAAGAATAAACACAGAGAATTGCTGTGAAGTGAAAGCTCATCATTGTCATCATCATTGCGATGTCATCTTCATCACTGCGATGTCATTTTCGTCATTGCGATGTCATCTTCGTCATTGTGATGTTATCTTTGTCATTGCGATGTCATCATCATCATTGTGATGTCATCTTCATCATTGCGATGTCATCTTCATCATAGTGATGTCATCACCAACATTGTGATGTTATCACCATCATTGTGATGTCATCTTCGTCATTGCGATGTCATCTTCATCATTGTGATGTCATCCTCATCATTGTGATGTCATCCTCATCATTGTGATGTCATCACCATCGTTGTGATGTTATCACCATCGTTGTGATGTCATCTTTGTCATTGTGATGTCATCATCATCATTACGATGTCATCTTCATCATTGTGATGTCATCTTCATTTTTGTGATGTCATCTTCATCATTGCGATGTCATCATCATCTTCATCATTGCAATGTCATTTTCATCATTGCAATGTAATCTTCATCATCATTGCATTGTCATCTTCACCAATGTGATGTCATCGTCATCATTGCAATGTCATCATCTTCATCATTGCAATTTCATCTTCATCGTTGCCATTGTTCCTGTCTTCCACCCTCATACACTGTGCTGGTGTACCTTGTCTTTTATGATCGTCAAATTACTTTGTGCAGCCAACAGTACTAACATCATCCTAGCTTCTTTTCCAGACGAGACTAGAGGAGGTTCAGAAAGAGAAAGTGGAAGCTCATGAAAATAGAATTAGACAGTGTTGGCGACATGCCCC
Source organism: Ondatra zibethicus (assembly GCA_004026605.1). NCBI lineage: Eukaryota > Metazoa > Chordata > Mammalia > Rodentia > Cricetidae > Ondatra > Ondatra zibethicus. Next base: position 36,711 of record PVIU01013609.1, on the reverse strand, counting down.
CAAACTGCAGCTCCAGATACATGTTCAATGAGATTCATGTCCAGCCAAATCTGTGTCATCAGATATATATCTAAATCAGATTTGCTTCTCGTATGATCCATGACTAGACAGATACACGTCCTTAGGTCCATGCTCAGTGTTCTTCATACCTGATTGTCATAGTCTACTGATTAATTTAAATTATGTTCCACCAAAAAACTTCCAATGTAATCAAGCTACAAGTTCTACTTATGAAAGAGGATCCATCTAAGCTAACTTTGACCTCCAGATTCTACCATGGAACATGTCTGTGCTTATTTGGTGGTTGTTGCCATCTTCTAAGCATCCAGTTTCCTCAGGTGGAGCTACTTTTCAGTTCCAATTTTGTTTCTACAAGGGAAGGATTGCTGAGGACCAGTGAGGAACTCTTTAGTGTTTTGATGATGTGTGGTTAAAAGGATTGCAGTAGGTGGTTCCCATAAGCATCTGTTCCCAAGACTGAGGTCATCGGGATGTCCTGAAGGATAACACCCAGATAGAGCACACATGTGGGACTCTCAGCCCCACTCAGAGGAGCCGGCTCTTGGGTTGTCCTCACTATTTGGTCCATCCCATCAGATCTTTTTCCAAAACACAGAATCATCCCAGTATGATGAGCTAACTTGTTGGGAGCTGGGGTGGGGGTGGGACTCACAATTTAAGGAAGGAAAGAGAAGCTTCTTGCATTTCTTGTTAATTTGATAGTTATTTCTTAAGCAAACAACTCACAGGCATTTGAAATGAGTTATTTATTTTGCTCCTGATGACCCTGTCTCTGAACAAAAGCAAATGTACTATTAATTCTCATTTGCAACACTACTTTGATTTCCAATTCCATCTCAATTGACTTTTATGCTTTGCGGGGGTGTGTTTAGGACATAGAGATGCTATAATGAAGAAGAGTGTATTGTATCTAAACAAATGTCTATGAGATCATTTGCTTTCCTTTTAGATTGTACCTATCTTTTGGTTAAGTTTCCCTCAATCTTTAATATCACTAATCTGATAATGCCTATTCCTTTGAAAAATGACCCACCCCCTCTCTTTTTTAAAGGGCCTCTGAGTATTCCATTAACTGCTATATTGGTTTCACAATGTCTTCGTAATGGCTTTTTGCCTCCTGGGAGGTCTCTCTCTATCTCATATCCTTAATTAATAAGTTCTTTACCAATTGCCACACAATAATAGTGTATTCTTTTAAGCTTAGAAAATGTGTTGGTATTTGTTACCTCACACTAGGACCCTCACCTAAAAATCTCAGATGATGCTCCCAATGGAAATAACAGTGGATGTTCTAGTCTGAAGAGAAGAATGTGGCACAATTAAGTCCACAGCCTTCAGATGAGTGTAGACAGGGGAGAGAAGGCCAAGTGTCAGTAACAGATATAGCCATGGGTCAAAGGTTAAGAGTGTCACTTCTGGAGAACACAAATAATGCTAAAAATTTAAATAGGAGGCTACCAGTCTCTAGTCACAACACATCTGAGAATATAACTCCTCATTGGCCAGAAAGGTGTAACCCAAAGCATCTTTTCCCATTCCCACCACAGGACTCAACTATTCATTCATTCATTCTTCATATCTTCATATATGCAAGCTTTAAATCGACAATGGGGAATAAGATACATTTTTTACTTCCAGAAAAATGTTCTCTGTCAGCTTTATTTCAGAATGATCCCATGAATAAGGGAGTGTAGGGCAAGGAAATTCCCAGTTGGATATTTTTCAGATGCTGTGTGGTAAGAATACACTGTACACGGAAGACTGAGACGCTAGACTGTAATGGACAGGCAACCTGAAATTCTTCAGAGAATGAAGGTTATCCCAAGTCTTAAAATAAAATGTCACCACACACTAAGGTAGAGGAGCAAAGGGGATGGGGACTTGTTAATACATTAGAAATGTTAAGTTTTAAAGATTTCTAAAATATTAGAAATTAGTGGGGCTGAGGAATGGTTGTTCTATGGACAAAGAAATAGAATGAGGTTGCTTTCTAAGGTCAAATGCCAATTAGTGACAACACAGCCCGCTGTTCCACATAGTCCAGATATGTTCTACTGAGTTCTTAAGCATTGCCAGACTGCTGCTTTGTTTGCATTTCTTGTCTGTTAGTCCTTGTCTGTCATGCAGACCGTTGAAAAGGCTTTCTTTTCTCAGAGTGCATTCATTTCTCCACAAGCTTCCCTGAATGATCTGCTTCTAGAGCAGCAGGCTTTGCTTTTGAACCCTACGGTGTTCAGGTCAGTGGAGGACGTGATTCTGAAGCCACCGAGACTGCTCTCCAACTTGCCTCTCTAGAGTCCCTTATTTTATTATCAATTCTGCGCAAAGGTCCCAACCCATTATTTCACAGAAAGACTCTCTCTAGTTGTTGGCTCTCCTCCAACTCCATTGCCATTCACCAGACACATGCCAAGAACTGTCTGAGCCTGGAGGACACAAAATTGTCCAAGATGTGCAAGGTTATGGCCAGGTGGTGGTGGCTCACGCCTTTAATTCCAGTACTTGGGAGGCAGAGGCAGAGGCAGGCGGATCACTGTGCGTTCGAGGCCAGCCTGGTCTACAAGAGCTAGTTCCAGGACAGGCTCCAAATCTACAGCGCAACCTTGTCTCGAAAACAAACAAAACAACAACCAAAAAAGATGTGCAAGTCTTCTTTCTCTTGGGCCAGAGCTTCCCAAATACATTATGTCTTTGTTCACCACACTGAATCCCCAATCTTCAGAAAGTTACATTTGTTTGGTGCTTCCCTATGGTTAAAGTTCATTCTGTCAGCATATGTTTATTGACCACAGCTATAAATATTGGGATTAAGTGATCACTATAGCAATAAGAAACATAGGCCCAAAGTGTATCTGAGAGCATGCGCTGCTGCTCCATCATCTTGATGCCATTGTCTTCCTTAACTGATTTTCTGAATATTTTCACCATCTTCCAGATTCACTACACAATGTGTTTGATTTATAGTATTTTACATTAGTAATACTCATGCCTTTTCATGCGCCCCCATTTAACTAGCACATCAATCTCACTGCTATTCATATCGTCCTCAAACACTGAGCCATTAGCTAACTTCTCCAGAACCATGAAAGTGGAAGGTGGAACGTGTGTCCAATAAACACTTCACGAAGTTTTTACACAGACAACAACACCATGAGGCTACCTGGTTGCTGTGGGATAGCCCTTCTCTATGCTGTGGGATAGCCCTTCTCTATGCTGTGGGATATATGTTGCTCTCATTGCTTGACAACAAAGGCTGAATTGGCCTATAATCAGGCAGAATAAGGCTGGGCGGGAAAGACAAATGGAGATACAGGGGGAGGAGGGTGGAATTGGGAGGCATGATCCAGACACCTGAGGGACAAGATGTCAGAGAACCAGTAGGCTACGGGCCACGTGGAGATGTATAGATAAATAGAAATGGATTGATTTAAATGTAAGAGCTAGTTAGTAATAAGCCTGAACTGTAGGCCAAACAATTTGTAATTGAAATTAAGCCTCTGAATGTTTATTTAGAAACAGCTGCGGGACTGGGCAAGACAGAGAGCCTCCATTTACACCTGGTGTATCTTAGCGATTTTTAGAACACAAATAACAAATTATATAATTCACTTATGACACAGTAAAGCCTAGGACAACCCTGGGGGCAATCTAATACAAGAACTTGGGGTGGCTGAGCAACCCCCCAAAAGGAGGGGCTTTATTTAGTGCTAGAGTTGCTTGCTAGGAGAGTTATTAAACTCCAGAGGGCTGTGGAGGCTTCAAACCAAGAAGTATATGATGTCAGCTATTTAATTATGCACCTACCTGAATGCAAGGACTGGACTGGTGGATCTCATGAGGTCTTTCATTCTGGAAGGTTCTGCTCTGGGTACCTTTGCTCCACTGCTTCTTATGTGAGCCTATAATTCAACTGTGAATAATTTTCAATGCTGAGAAGGCCCACCTATCTCTGTGTTCTCATGGAGAAACAAAATATCTTCAGGAAAACGCTGCCTCAGCTGTGAAGTACCATTGACGCTGAAGTCTGACGAACCACAAGGAAGGGCTAAATCTGGGTAAGGAAGAATGTAGTTCCCTGAGCAGGAATTTAGGCAGCAAAGATTCATGCAGAAACAGGCAGGCTCCTGCCCTGTGGGAAGTCTCACGCAAGCCTTTGGGGCTAGAGGAGGTCAGAGGTTGAGCTCTGGGTTTCATTTAATACCTGTCGTCATCGGGAAGACAGTGGCTCCTTTTATTGAAGTCTAAGTTCCAAACTCTATTGAAGAAAACCCTTGCTGACGGGAGCTTCGGCATTACGATGACTATGGGCAGCCAAGGTAGATGTAGGAATTTAAGACTGGCAGGGTTATGAAATGCCAGCGTGTGTGAGTGTAGGGAGAAGGAGGATGAGGAGAAGATGCTATTTCAGAGGCAGGACGGCTGTCCTCAGCATCCCCCTATTTACTAGTAGCTCTTAGTTGGCTTTCTTCGCCCTCTCTATGTCCTGGGTACTTGGAGTCAGGTGCTTAGTGATTTTGTCCACGTTGCTGCAATACAGTCACTAGGCTGTAGGGGGAGCTCCAGACTCCCTGGTGAATTTGGAAGACCTGGAAGCAACTCCCAAATTATTTTTTTTGTTTTTTTTTTTGTTTGTTTGTTTGTTTTTTTCAAGCCAACGTTTCTCTGTAGCTTGAGAGCCTGTCCTGGAACTTGCTCTGCAGACCAGACTGGCCTTGAACTCAGAGATCCGCCTGTCTCTGCCTCTGCTGGGATTAAAGGTATGTACCAACACCATCCAGCTTCTCAAATGAATTTTAAAGAAATACAGCTGCCCCCGGTCAGAAATGACCCTTGGTGTTGCTCTCCTCTCTTGGAGAATTCCATTTCTCTCCTGCTGTGGTAAAGCAGCCTGAGATTTCTTAGGTGAAACTCAAAACCATTTAACTCACTAGGAGTCAGTTGCTGGGGGTTGAGTGGAATGGGAAATAAGGAGCTATTGTTTAAACTTCTGGCATGGGGAAAGGGAACGTTCTAGAGATGAACAATGCAAATGGTGGTCACACAACAAGATGAATACATTCAACATCACTGTGAGCATGTGTAAAAGAGGCAAAAAAAAAAGGCAGATTTTACAATGTATGTTACCACAATTACAAAACAAATCCTACCAAACTTCCAGCATGGAATTGAAGAGATCCAAAAGTTTAAATATGTTGGTGGATTAAAATACCGGTCTCTTACAGCAATGCTATGCTGTAAAGAAGCATGGGGACATCTTTGGAGGCATGGAAATTGGGTTGAACCTCTATGATCAAACAGCCTGCAGATTCAGCCTGTCCGTGGTCAACCCACCCATGTACAGCTGTGGCCCACAGCTCCACAGTATGACCCCCTTGCCCCTAGTGTGCCCTTGCTCATCTATTCTGGAACCTTGTTTATCCTTCCTAGGCCCACCCCTTCTGGTGCCCTCCAGCCCCTTCTTCTGCAGGGTGGGCCTCCTCGCTGTGCATACATGCCTATGTTGTGCTTGATCTATCCGACCAGAAGAACCCTGTCAACGACCTCCTTCCAGAGACTGTGGGTTGACTTGCCATCAACAGACAAGGGAGTGCCTGGTGCATGATATGGCTCCACAAATACCTCTTTTCCATTTCCATTGCATGTGTGTGGTACACGTATGGGTGCCTGCATGGCTGAGTGTGTATGGGCACAGATACATGTGTGTGGTTGTATGTGGAAGCCTGAGATTGGTGTCCAGGATTATCTTTAATCCCTCTCTGCCTTGTTCAATGAGACAGGGCCCCTCAATCAAACCCAGAGCTAGTTGATATGGCTGGTCCCTCTAGGCATCTAGCTCTGGCACTCCTCTGTGTCTATCTTCCAAGACTGAAATTACATGTGAGTCACCACACCCACCTGCCACCTATGTGGGCTCTAGAGATCTGAATTTCCATCTGTAAGCTTGTATGTTAAGAGCTAAACCACTGAGCCATCTCCTTAGCCCAGCTCTACATGTATGGAAGTCAGCTTCCTAAACCGTAACTCCATTCAACATCCTTTCCTACCCCCCACAAGGACACCAGAATGACTGTACTTCAGATACAAATGCGAATGCAAGAAGCTGATGCAAGAAGAAATCAATTTTCTTTGTTACATAGTCGGTGAGTAAAAGGCAGGTGGGAAAGCCAGGGCGCAGTGTAGTAGAAGACTGTTTGTTCTGGGCTACAATAACCATGCAGAAACTATATTATTTGCAATACTGTTTGGCCAATAGCTTAAGCATATTTTTAGCTATCTCTTATATCCTAAACTAACCCATCTTCATTAATGTGTGTATCACTACATGGCTGTAGCTTACTGGTATCTGTCTCTGGCGGGGCTATGTGACTTCTCACTGACTCTGCCTTCTTTCTTCCAGTATTCAGTTTAGTTTTCCCGCCTAGCTCTATTCTGCTAAGCCACTGGCCGAAACAGCTTTATTCATTAACCAATAAAAGCAACACATACACAGAAGAGCTTCCCACAACAGTTCAGAAAAGAACTATATACCCAAGTACTGTGACTTTGTAAGCTGGAAGCGTGTCTCATGGAAGATAACCATCCACCACAGCCCCAGTTAATGTGGCAGCTTCACTCACCCCTATCTCTGCTTGTGTTACTCTCACTGCCCACTAGAAGCATGTGTGTTAAAGGCCTTCGGTCACAGGATTCTTATACTAGTAAGTCTTGGAGCTGTACAGCTAGCTCAGGCCTGGAAGATGTTGGGGTTTCCTGAACCCAGAAGACTCCTGTGATATATCATCCTTTGCCTTTGGTTCCTTCTGTGATACCCTAAGAACAGGCATCGTGGGTCTGTTTCATTTTCAAGGTCTTTGTCCTGAAGGCAGGACAGCTAAAGTGTGTACCTGGCCCTGCACCAGAAAGAGGGGATGCTTAGATCGCCCTGAGAATGGGGATGGAGAGGAAACTCGAGAACATTCATTCCTGTTCTATCTATAGAGGCTTTTCTCTCTTGCTTTAAACCTTCCAGTTCACAAATTAACCAACTATTCCTGCCACTCCATCCCACCCCACCCTGTTGACCCAAAAAGCTTTTCTGTAGGCTGCTTGGTAGTTCTAGAGAACACAAACTTAGACAAGAAGTCCGGAGTACTGTGAAGAATAAATGGACTGAAATACTTGGTTCCACTTCTGGCCCTGTGCTCAACTTGCCTCTTGACTTACAGTGGGTCATTTAAACTGAGAGTATCTTTCTTTTACTCATTCAACTGATTGTTTGTTTTGTTATAGTGCCTCACAGTGTAGCCCAGGCTAGCCTGGAATCACTGTCTTCCTGCCTCAGCTGCCCCAGCGCTGAGACTGACGGCATTGGCATTGGCCCAGGGTGGAGGAAATCTTTCAGGCCTGTTCTGCTGTTGTCACCGTTTAGTTTGATCTTTGTTTTTCTTAAGACAAAGGCTCACCCTGTAGACCAGGCTAGGCTCAAATTTTTAGAAATTCTCTTTCTTCATCCTCCCTCCCAAATGGCAGATGATAGTCGTACACTGTCGTGCTGGGTCTGAATGTTGCTTTATAGTCAGATAACGTATGTGGGCAATTGTTGGGAATCACAGCGAGAAAATTTTGTCAGTCTTTTAGAAAACTTCTGAGGAAAATGCCCACCATAGTGCCTGGGGATTATTCTCCTTTGACCCCCAGCAGTGTCAAAACTTTGGGAATTATCCACCATAAATATGCAGGGGCTGGACCCCAGGCATGGCCTTCTCCCCCCACCTCACGCTGTGATGTTCCTTTCAAAGCGTCATGTGACTGCAGACGGAGCATTTAGCTTCTCTAAGCTCAGATTTAAATCACAGCTCAGATTCAAATCCATCTCTTCCTACTGAGATCTCTGTCAGCGAGCCTGGGCTGGGCTGAAGCACTCAGGGGATGGAGGCCGGCGGTCGCTGGCTGCTCTGAGCAGCCTTTCTCTCCTCCCCGCGGTCCACTTGCCGCCTGAGGAGTAAATTATTCCGGTCAGGTCAGTGATGTCTTGGTGCCGCAACCCTGGCTTCATCTGACTTTGCTACACAGTAGAGGTTGCTGCCACGGTGGTGCCTCAGTGGTGCCTTGCACACTCACAGGCTCTGAAAACTGGCTGAGGAGTAGGTGGATGACACTTAGAGGTTCAGCAGCACACCTAGCCCCCTGCACAGCCGAGCCTCTGCTGACACCCAGGTACCTTCACCATGTGCTCATGAGAAGACACAGTCTGGGGCTGATGGGATGACGGCTCAGGGGCTAAGTCTGACAACCTAAGTTTGATTTCCCCACCCACAAGGTGGAAGGAGAGAGCAGACTCTGGCAAGTTACCCTCTGACCTCCACATGTGCAGACTGGCAAGCCCCAACCCCATAAATAAAGAGTTTAAAATAAGAGAAAAGTTAGTTTTATTAATCTAGTGTATAAATCATCTCCTCGGATGTAGAGGCTTATACCTGTACTCCTAGCAGTGGGAAGACTGAGGCAGAAGGACTGTTGGGAGTTGGAGGCCAGCCTGTGCCACATAGTGAGTTTCTAGGCCAGCCTAGACTGCATGGTAAGATCCTACCTGATTTACTCCAGAAGTAAATCACCTTACATATAAAAAAAGCCACAGATAAGTTTGTGCAGCATGGTTTTGAGATGTCTTTGAATCCTTTACCATTAGTAATACCCAGTTATGTATTTTGGGAACTTGGAGTGTTTCTTACATACTCAGGGCAGCCCATGGAAACAGCCACATGCTACATTTTGTTCTTGGTGAACCCTTGGTGAACCTAAGATGCTATATTGATTATGGCCACATACTATAATGTTTGGAGAGAAAAAAGTCTTCAAAATTCTACATTTCATAGAGTCTTAAGGATTCGGGCTGCCCAAAATGTGATGTGCATCGTTTTATCCAACTTTCCTCTCGTTTAGATCAGAGTATTGAATGTAGAAGACGGAAGGGAGATTCCTAAGCTTTCTGGGGTGTTTTTGGTAGAGCACCCCGGTCTGCTATTTCTATCAGTTCTGTTCCACTCTTTTTCTGTGTCCCTGGGTCTCAAGCAGTTCCTGATATGGGGTGGAATCAACACAAGACCCCAGGGAACGCAGTTTATCATGCACCAAACATCATTGGCTCTTGAGTCACATTATACTGGACCAAAACATTGAGTATTTACTGGACCTGTCATTGTGCCAGCTACTCTTTGAAATAATTATAACAAAATGCCTGGTAAAGGCAACTTAAGGAACAGAGGGTTTAGTTTGGATCATAGTTTGAGAAGACTTCCCATCATGGCAGGGAAGGCATGGAGGCAGGAGTGTGAGGTGGCTGGCCATATTACATCTGCTGTGCAGAACCAGAGAGCGAGAGAGAGGAAGGTTTACTTTAGCTGGCTTTATCCTTTTTATTCAGATATGTTGCCATCTACACCAGGAGGGGGACAGATTTCCTCTCTCAAATATCCATCTAGATGTTCCCTCACAGAGAAGCCCAGGGGATGGCAACCCAGGATAACTGTAAGTTCCGTCAAGCTGACAATCTGTGTCAACCCCACCCATGCCATCCATAGGACTTTTCTTCTGGGTTAAAATATAGCTTGCGCATGTCAACCACGGAAAGCAACGCATAATCTATTCTGCAGGTCATCTACCCCGCAGCGCAGCAAGCCTCCTTGAGAGACAGCCTCAAACCCTTGCTCATGGGACTGTAGGCCTAACCTAGTGCCGGCAACAATAGGAGTCCTACAACTCGTGTACTGATGTGAAAAGAAAAACAGGGCATAGCGGAACCTCCTCACGCAGACGTTCAAAACTGTGCTGAAGTACGTGGAATCTTCTAATCTTTTCATTTTCCAGACTCTACTGTCCCAAGAAAGAGTTAAGGATAATTAAAATGATGGGGTGTGTTTGCAAGAGCATCGCTCCTGCTCTGTTCTGGCCTCGCCACTTGCTTTGTGTTCAGAGAGGGAAAGAACCGTGCAAGTAAGTGCGGAAGGAACAAGATGCGCAAACAGAGAAGAAGGGAATCGAGATAAACGGGGTTCTTTCCTGGCACGAAGACCTGTACTCTAAATGTGTTGTTGTTTGTTATGAATCTTGGATGTGCCAACTGCGTTATCCAACTTTCAAAAAGAATACGGTGGGTTCTCCGCACAGGGCCTGAGGCAGCAGTGCAATCCTGGAAAACGGCCTCGGGATGGCTCTTGGGTGTTGAGTGGAGCAGATTGGGTGCATTTTCAGAGTGGATGCTGATCCTGGCTGTGAATGTTCTCGATGTCAGGAAGCCCTCGCGCGGCATCCCTTTGAAGTTAGAAATCCAGTCAAAATCATACTTCTGCAGCTCTCTACATGGTCAGAACCAACTCTGTAGCCGGTTTGGGCTTTAACTGCTTCACCTGGAAAATGGAGCTACTCCCTGGCTGATTTGAGGAGCTTAAGAAGCCACAGACGTAGAACGCTGAAAGGAGGAATGTGGAGTGATGATGACGGAACAGTAGCTCCGTGTTTACGGTTTAAATGAGTGACGTCATACATACACTCTGGCTGCCGTATGTTCCATATGGGGCACAGGCTGATGTGACCTCCGGCTGAACCCTTTGAAATTATGAGCAAAAAGGAATCCTTTCTCCTTTAAGTAGCCTCAGTTAGATAACATACACTGTTATCCTATGAGAATCCTGCAATATTTCATATAGCCACAGAAAAAATTAATATTCATTAAATGCATTTTTAAAAATTTTTTAAACTATTTAGTTTTGTTAATGATTTATTTTTGCATGGAGGGATACATGCGCATGATATATGGATGTGCGGTACATGCACACGTTTATGTGCAGAGGCCAGCGCAGAATATTTGGCGCCTGGCTCTATCACTCCATCACTATCCTCATTCCCTGAGACAGCATCTCACTGAACTGGAGCATCTTTGCCCAGGCTGGACAGCAAGCTCCACCTGCTCTCCTGGCTCCACCCCCACTGATGCTAGGTTCTACTAGTGTGCAGCGGGGTCTGACCAGCTCAGATCCTCCTGCATAAGCAGCAGGCATTCTTTCATGTTAACCATCTTCCCAAGTTCATCTTAATGCTTTTAATTTACAAGTTTGTGATGGGATCAAATGACCAAACTGCAAATCAAGTATAACATCACACACATGGTAACATGGATGGATGGATGCGAAAACCCAGGAGAGTTTAAACTTTGTCAGTATGGGAGGGAAAACACTCACGCACAATATAAGCTGAGGAGCTAGGAGCTCAATTGGTAGAGCATTTGCCTAGCATGCATTAAGCCCTTGGTTTAATGCCCGGCACAGCATTAACTGCGCCTTGCGGCACATGCCTGTAATCCCAGCATGGAGAAGAAGACAGTGAATCAGGAGTTCAAAGCCATGCCTGGCTACATAGTGAGCAGGCTAACCGGGTGTCAAAAGATAAAAATGTTGCAGTAACTGAAAACAGTATTCTTAATAGGTCTCGCTTGATGGAGGTCTAATACGTGGCAACATTCTCATAAGAACTATACAAGGAGGACTCCCAGTTAAGCTTTCCAGGCATGAAGTTATTGTTTAAAAATGTATTGTGTCTATGTATAAGTGTTTTGCCTGTATGCCTGCACACCAGGGCCATGCAGTGTCGCTGGAGGCCAGAGAGGGCGTCAGATTCTCTGGGACTGGAGTTGCAGCCTGTTGTGAGCCTCTGACAAGTTGGGTCCTCTTAGTTACTGAGCATCTCTCCAGCCAGGAAGCTAACTCTTATTAGGAGACAGGCTTTTGAATTAAAGAAACTGTTAGTGTTTGAGACAGCCCCTCTTATTCAGAGAGGCTAAGTCAGAAACAGAAAGTTCAAGGTCAACCTTCAGATGAACTCTAGGGGCAAAAAAGAGCTTTCTGTGTCTTATGGTAAAAAAAAAAATGATTGGGCAGGGCCTTAAACCCAGGTGGACCTTACTTTAAAAGTCATGTCTATCTTTTCTGTCTGCATATATGTATATACATGTGTGTATGTATATCATTATATTACATATTCTTATAATATATCCTGAAGAATTCCACCATACTTAACAAAACCACGAGCCAGGGTACTGAGGCCATCAGCGCTGCTTACTTACCGATCGGTTTTGGAAACAGTTAATGAGAGTCGATGTTATACAAAGCTATACTCCAGCTGGGGTGGAGAATTGGAGAGTGGCATTTTAAAATTTTTGTCTTCCAAGCGATTTTCAAATATGAAAAGGTATAAAAAGAGATAAAAACTGGGAACAAAGTGAGGTGTGGGCAAGGGGCAGAAGCGCTGAGTAAGATCTAGGCAAACGCTTGCTTCCAAATTGAAACCCTTGGCTCAGGCATGGGCCACTTTTAACTACTGTCTGAGTGTATAGCTCAAGACAACTTTTACCAAAAAGTCTGGGGCAGACAGGCTGGATGGACTGCTTTTAAATCCACAAACCCCCCATGTCTGGCCCATCAATCCAGGGTGCTGTTTCTTCCCAAGATATCTCAGACACAGCTCTGCTGGCAAGCAGCTGCATATCTAAGTTGGAATCAAGGGTTGGTTTGACTGCTATCTTTGGGTGAGCCGGCTTCTCACCTCTGCCCTCCTCTGTTTTTGAAGGCTGTCGGGCTCTCCTCAGCAGCTAATGGGGTGAACATCTAAGGAAGCTCTTCTCATACTTCCCTGCTCACTTCTCTGTGGGTATATGAGCTCTGAGCCTCCTGCACAGAGGGGGCAGGTCAGAAGATCTGGGATTGATATGCAAAATTCCATGTCCCTAGGAGTTATCCTTGCCGTGCACTTTCACCGTGCCTGCTGAGTAGGCAGGGGTGTGAACTCCAGGCTCGCATGCCCTCTTCATCGTTCCTGTTTATGAAAATTAGTGGATCATGGATGTTTTTCTTGTTTTTGTTTTTACGGGAATACTTCATTCCAGGGACAGGAGTGAAAATCTTGTCTCCAATAACCTTGATATAAACACAACCAGCAACAGTTGGCCATGGACTTGGAAGAATATGAAAAGCAGGAAGAAGGTTGAGGAGATGGGGCAGTGATTAAATAATTCACCATGCAAGCCTGAGTCCGGATTCCCTAAAAATCTACATAAAAGCCAGGTGAGTGTGGTGCAGGCTGGCTTGCAAGCCACATCAGTGAGCTCTGGGTTTGATTGAGGGACCCTGCCTCAGTGAATGGGGCAGATGAACTGTGGAAGATGGTTTCTGACATCAAGTTTGTGCCTCCATACTCATAAGCGCCCTCCAACATGGAAACACACATGCATACATGTGTACACTCACCCTGTATGTATACACACACACACATACACCACACACACACACACACACACACAGAAAAAGAAAAAAAAGTCTCAACAACACAAATCTAGAGGGATAAGAAACATGAGAGTATATCTTGTTGTTCTTGAGGGGACCGGAACAATATCAAGAGGGAACTGCATGGAGACGCCAGTGAAAGATGGGTGACAGTGAGGGAAACAAGTGCACACCCGCAGTGAACAGAGAAATACTCCGGAAACCAAATCTGCTTTGCATAGACCTCGGAAGAGTAGAACCGGAAGAGTAACTCCGTGCAATAACGATCCTAATCCAAGTAGTTCCTGTTTATTAAGTGTTCTCTGTGGCAATCCCGGTGCCGAGTTTCTTTAAGCATTCGCTCTGTTGCTCACCATGACTCTGCCGTTCGGCATCATTTATATCTCTTTCCCAAAGCTGAGGCTCGGAAGGTTGACTCACCTATCCACGGCCAACTTGTCAATGAGAGACGTTTGCGCTTGCACCTTCGTGTTCACCTTGTTTGAGAGCATGTCTTACCCGTGCCTCATTCAACACTTTCCCTGGAGGTGACAGTTTGGAGGGTAGAGGGGCCTGGTGGCATCACTGGACGTTAGTAAGGCAGTTTCCATGTCCCTTCTAAGCCTCGGGCACGTCAAGCTAGAACGAGACTGTCAGGCTGGAAAGAACTTTGAAAGCCTCTTGTCTTGTTCACTCTCAGAGATACAGAGAACAGAATAACACGGGTTCCACACTGCATGCCTCAGGCCCTTCCTGCTTTCCAGAATGAGCCTTACCAATAACAGCTGCACTTTACTGAGTATTTATTACCTAGATTCTGCACCAAGTAAATTACCTACTTTATTTCTCTGAGTAAGTGAATGTGCAATTGTTATTATTAGCCACGTTTTATTGATTGGGGAAACAAGTCTTTGAGAAAACTTCCTCCTTGTTTGATGCTTCAAATAATCAAAATAAATAATTCCATGAGTGACTAGAAATCTTATGAATCTTCCAGACTTTTGCAAACTCAATACTTGCTTAAATACAGGCCCCCTATCGTATTATGCCATCCAGGTCTCATGGTCCTTTATAAATTTAACATGTAAATGCAATTTCATAAGAACATACATCTCACTCACTATTGCCTTGCCCAGAAGGCATATACGGTCAGGGTTTGTCGAGAGTTTAAATTCAGCACTTAGTGTGTGCTTCCCTTCCCAAAGCACAGGGTTTGGAATTTCAAATGTGTTTCGTCATTAAATTCTCACAATAATTTTATGAGCTTGGTAATATATTGATGTCTTTGAAATGAGGAGACTAGGAGCCTGGAGAGATGGCTCAGTGGTTAAGAGCACTTGCTGCCCTTGCAGAGGACCTGAGTTCGATTCCTGGCACATAAAAGACAGTTCCCAAGTACCTGTTGGCTTCAGTTCCAGGGAACCCAATGCCCTCTTTTGATATCAGCAGGCACTGGGCATATTTCACATGCCTACCTACGTGCTTAGTCCAAGTGTTTAGGGATAGACGCCATGTTTTTTTTTTATTATTATTATTTTCAGTTGTTATTCTTTTCTTTTGACTATTTTGGAGACTGTTGGTGACTTTTGCAGCCTCAATGAAAAAAATATTTAAGTAGTACACGTAGATCGAGACAGTAGGTATTCTGCTCCATGCATGCTGTCAGAAGGAGAACACGGCTTTTAAATCTTGGGTGGCAATCAACCAATACTGTAGACTTTTCCATAAGGAGAGCTCACTTGCAGAGAAGTTAAACTTCTGTTTGGACCTCTACTAGCAAATATCATTGAAAGACATTTTCCTCCAAAGAAAGGAATCAGTCTCAGTCAGTGATAATTGTTGTTGTGGTGTGTGTGTGTGTGTGTGTGTGTGTGTGTGTGTGTGTGTGTGCTTGGTGAGGAAGGGATTTTGGTGGCCTAAGTGAAGCAGCCCATCACCAGTCTGAGAGAGATTCTTGCTGGTCCTCAGTCAGTCAGCACTGTTGTTTAATAAAGACAAACCAGGCTCCATCCTCCTGGATTTTATTTTAGTATTAGACCTGGTTGAGAACTCACATCCTGAACTAAGGGCTCAGCCCTGAGTGGACACAGATGACAGACAAATTTCTAATCCTCCAGGGGCTTGTGGTCTGACTGGGGGACAACTTTTGTACTTGGGAAAAGTACAGCTTAGGCGTTTGTTCTGAGTCATGTTTTCTTAAAAACCTCAAGCAAACAGGTTGCCAGTTTATATGAGTCACGCAGAAGTGCATGTTCTTGGATGGTCCCCAGTCGGAGACACTATGTGTGGAGTCTGGAAATCTGAGTGAGCTTCTAGATAACTGTGCTGTAGGTAGCATTTGAGGACCGAGCTGGTGAGACTGGAGTTATAAAAGACGAGCAGGTATAGGCATGACATGAAAACATGTGAATGTCATGACGTGCCGGCTTTGACAGAGGGGCACCACTGAGACATCTTCCCTCAGAGGATGAGCAGGAGGCCATTTCCGTGTAAGAAAACAAAGGGAGAAAAATTTTCCTGGAGTTTTCCTATTTTAATGACAGCAAGCAGATATACAAGGCCTTCTTCACAGCCTGCCCCACAGAAACTCAGAGAAACTCAATCACAGCAAGGCAGCATTTGGTTTTAGGATGATCCCTCCTACCCTGGTAATGACTGACAGGTTCAGCCTTTTCTGCTGCTGCAATGAAACCAAGGGCCTTCTGGAGTCAGTTTGAATCAAGTGGCAACACCACTGCTTCTAATATGGCCCCAAGCAATTCTACAGACGTGACACCTTTAAGAACTTTTAAATATGTATTTATTTATTTTTCATTACTATTATTATTAACACATTTTAAAATAGGGAAACAGAGGCACAGAGAGGTTAAATAAACTGTTCCACATTACATAGCTGATGAACAATGGGGTTAGAGTTTGAACTTCACCTTACTGGCTTATTCTATCCTCCATGTTTGTGAGGTAGGTCACATCAAAAAGCATTCAGGAACTTTTCACATGATAAATGTGAACCATTGACAACATACTTCCTCCTATAACTATGGGGAACAGATAAAGTCAGTGGCTCATCATTGCAGCTTACCAGTCAGCTCAGAGAAGTTGCCCCGAGCCCATCAATACAAATGCCACCAGTTCACAGATGACCTCTTTAAGCTTAGAGAGTTAATTCCCTCCTCAGAAGCGCCATCCACATAGATAGCCCATGGGTCAGAGCTATGAGACCGAAGCTGCTGCGGTTGGTAATGTTGATCGTCAATGTGTTCATCAGGGAGTTTCTCGTTGGCAGACAGACCCTAACTGTGAGTGGCACTGTCCCATGGGCTGGGGTCCTGGTCTGAAGGAAAAGAAGAAAGTGAGATAATTACAGACTTTTCTCTCTGCTTCTTGA
The DNA here is from genome assembly GCA_004026605.1 of Ondatra zibethicus. Taxonomy (NCBI): domain Eukaryota; kingdom Metazoa; phylum Chordata; class Mammalia; order Rodentia; family Cricetidae; genus Ondatra; species Ondatra zibethicus. The sequence goes on along the minus strand of PVIU01013609.1, from coordinate 20,010 downwards.
TGGTGAATGAAACGTGACCAACTATTAACCTGCTGCCATGCCTTCCTCTACCATGATGGACTGTGTTTCCTTGAACTATGAGCCAAGAGAAACCCTTCTTCCCTCAAGTTTTCAGGTATTCTGCCACATACAATCATGAAAGGCTTGTTATTCCTAGTCCTTGAACATTTCCCTTAGACTCTTCTTATTCAATAATCCCAACAACCATATGGATAAAGATTAATAGCTAAGTTTACCAGAGATGTTAGGGTTTTCAAAATAAGGAACTATGGAGCTAACATCCATCTCCAGTAAGTTCCTTACTCTTTCCAAATTACTGTATCATTAGACATGTGTGCCTGTGAAGAACATTCTTCATTACGGCCAGGGACTCAAAGCTCCAGGTGGATGGAACATAGCCTATCATAGGTAATGGCGATGTTGGCTTTCTTAGCCTCACTTTCAGTTACCAATGATCATGTGACACAATCAGAACCATGCTTGGAAAGATCATGTTCTTCCCACAAAAAGATGTGGCTGGCTGGCACGGTTCTGTTTTCTTGCTTGGCTTCATCCTGTCTTAGATGCTAGCGTATGGCTGAGTCTGAAAAAGTAATCTTGGAAGAGTGAGAGAAAGCAGTCAGTGGAACTGAGGAAATAGAAACTCTGTTATTGTTTAGTTATTGAACCACCATGAGAAGCTGATCGCTTCTTATATAAGAAAAGCATGCTGCTGTAAGTCAGGACTTCCTTGCTTTCTGCCAAACATCCTCATGCGATAAGCATTGTCATGTCCCTAGACTCTTCCATCCTGGCTCCTAGGCTTGCTTCTATGTACTCCAATCAGATGTGGTCTCTTCTGGCCCATAATAGGAAGAAGAATTACAGATAATGGGTAAATATTGTGACTCATGGATGTAGAAGAGAAAATAGCTTGTCATTTTTTTCTCCAAATCTGGCTTCACAAAGAAATTATTTAGTTGAAGGAAACCCAGGCATACTTTCTGTAAATCTGTAAATATAAGAACTGCCACCTTGCACTTAGTCTTCATTGCATTTCGTTTTCTTCTATTCCAGATTAAATGAGTTTCCCCGCAATTAATCAAATTCACATTTTGGAGACTATCTTCATCAAGAAAGACCTCTCCCTGGCAAACCCCTGGGTTCTCAGACTGGACATTCTCTTTCTTAAAATTACAAAATGTAGGCTTAGAAATAGCCTTGGAAATCATCTAGGTCAATCTCACACTTTACATAAATTAAAATTCAAATCAGGCTACCTGTTCTTTAAAAAATGCCTGGAAGGGAGGAGATATCACAGTTGTCTTTGGCAGGATTTGATCAAACTTGTAGCCAGTATTCTTCTACTTGGCCTAATTGAACCACCTTAATTCAATTAAAAACATAAAAATAGAAAAAGAAAGGGAAAATATCCAGAGAATTATTTATTCTCAAAATAATATTTTATAGACCTGCAAATAGTGAGCAGTTTCATCCGTTTGCTTCTCTTTCCAAGATGGAACACATCCAAATAAGAATTTTACTAGACTCTTCATTTTCCATTTTCCGTTTTCACCTTCTAGAGTTAGATCACAGAGCGTGGTAAGGCCTGGCCCCCTGTCCCCTCTGGGTACTCATTTTAATGTCCTTCTCATCTGCTCTGTGGCTCTGCCTCTTCCCCTCATACCCAGGCACATGTGGGTAGTTGTCTTGCATGGCCTTTGGCAGCAGCCAGCTCCCCTGCTCTCATGGAGAGGGAGTAGTGCCTGCTGAGGCTCCAAACACCTCTTATGGCCACCACACTTTGTTTAGCCTTTTGTCTGGGCTTAGTTTCTTCTCTTTAGTGACTTTCTTTGCTATTTGGCTTTACTCTCTTAAAACACAGTTATTAAAAAACTGTCACAATCCAAATTAGACAGGAGGCTAAGCTCCGAAGAATGTTTGAGTACAATAATTTGCTTCCTTTTCCTGAACTTATATTACTGATCCCCTCAGTCCTCGGTTGAGATCTTGCGCTTCCCTCCACCAGGCTTCGTGTAGACAGAGAGGAACCTCTTTTCAGAATTCAGCCGAAGGCAAGCCCTTGTGATTGGGATTTCTCAGGAGCCGCAGAAGAGAACTGTCGGCCAACCGCTGCTCTCTGACACCACATCTGTCATTCCCAGACTGTACGGAGGCTGTGAAAATTATGAGCTCCATTCCAGGGTCCCATAGGAAATTCTTCCTCAACATGTAGACTGAGCTTCCTTTGTGTCTTGTAGAACAAGAATACCCTGGTCATTTGTCTCTGAATTATACTGTTTTTAAACTTATATTCTCCAACCATGCTGACCCTCTAGGGGCTCTGTTATCACTTTCTCTTTGTTTATCCCCCTCCCCAAAATAAAATCTCCACTGCATAATGTGAGAGAACACTATACAGGTCACATGACGACAGAGAACACTATACAGGTCACTGACTTTTATCTGTTCTGTTTTTCCCTCTTCTTTATGATATTGTACACGAGGATTTCCACACTCTTATTGATATAACGTTTATTGTTAGCCTCTTGAGCCACACAGGGCATATTCATCTCCTTGCAAGGTTTATTGTTTCCCCGGTGATTCAGATTCTCAGTATCATGCCTAACACTTAAAAAAGAAAACCTTTTTTCTTCTTCAAATTAAGTCTTGGAATGGAAGGAAGGCATGGTGGACAGGAAGCTATTGGTAATTTGTTAAGTGGGGAACCAAAGTTGTCAATGGAAACATTATGTCACAACAAAGTCTTGGGAGCAATTTCAACCACTTCACAGAGGCCAGAATCAACTTTACATGAGTTTAATAAACCAGTGTCCTGTTGCCTTAGGAAAGGGACCCAGCATTTCTGCCTTTCCGGCTGTGCTGTCTTTGGTTTCCATAGATAAGAATGAGTATTTTACTTCCAGTTACCCACCATGCAATTCAGAAGAAACCCCTTCACATTAGACTCCTTTTCTCATTATTCTCTTCCTGCTTTAATCCTGCTGCAGTGGTTGCTTCATTTTCTCCTTGCTATGGTTTGAATGTTGAAATGTCTCACACAGGTCAGAGAGAGGGCTCAGTGGGTAAAGGGACTTCATGTGTAGGCCTGATAACCCTTTAGTCCGGATCCTACATGGAGGCAAGAGAGAACCCAGTCCAGAAGTTGTACATTGACCTTTCCACTAAGCCTGCACAAACACACACACATGCACGCATGCACACACGCACACACACACACCAAATAAGTAATAAATACGTGCAATACCCTGCAGACTCATGTGTACTTGGTCCTGAGCTGGTGGCAGTTTGGGGAAGCTATAGACCCTCTGAGAAGTCTATTCTCACAGGAGGCAAATCATTGAGGAAGGAGAGGCAGAGGTTTATAGCCCAACCCAGACTGCTGTCTACTTTCTACTTCCTGATTTCCTGAGTTGTGAGCAGTCCCCTCAGAGTGCTGCTGCTCAGCTAGGACCCACTCTGAATGCTGTACTTCCCCTGCCATGATGGACTGCACCCTCCTCAAACTGTGAGATGTGAGCCCAATTATAACCCTCTTCCTCAGGTTTCAGCTTGTTAGACAGTAGACCAAAGCACCTGATACATTCCTCCCTTTGAAGATGTTTAAGATAAACAGTCCCAGCTGGGCGGTGGTGGCGTTCGCCTTTGATCCCAGCACGCGGGATTGGAGGCAGAGGCAGGCGCATCTCTGTGAGTTCGAGGCCAGCTTGGTCTACAAGAGCTAGTTCCAGGGCAGGCACCAAGGCTACACAGAAAAACCCTGTCTCAAAAGACAAAAACAAACAAACAACAAAAAAACCCAAACAAACAAAAAGATAAACTGTCCCACGCCAAGAATTACCTGAGAATCTATATAGATTTTGAATAGAGCAGGAAGTGTGGGAAACTGACTGACATTTCGTCATAACCATTACACATTACACACTTACAAATACCAAAGGCCCTAGAAGTTGAACCACTTGGCAAAGTTTACTTAGAATACAAAGGACAGAGCAAAGGATACACACAGCATAAAGCAAACGTTGAGTTTCTCTTTGCCCGAGTTGGCCTGTCTTGTCTTCTCTAATCAAGCAACCTTTCAAATGTCCTCACTGGAGATTCTATTTCCACAGCTTCAAGCTGCCCAGGGAATGAGGTAGCATGCGCCTGCCAGACTGTGTCACTCTCTCCAATCAGCATTCAGAGAGGAACCCAGCCTGCTGAGACTTCTTCTCGACATGTCTGCCTAACGGAGTCTGTGGGAAAGGACAGGATCAAGCACACGCGTCTCACTCCTCCTAGTTTACAAAAGCTTGGGCTGAGCATCGAGGCTGGAGGCCCTGCATGCACAAAGTCTTAGATTTAATCGCTAGGGCTGCACAAACCTGGGAGTGCTGGTGCACGCCTGTAATCCAGGATTTGGGAGAGATTAAGATTATCTTCAGATACATAGTGAGTTCAAGGTCAGCCTGGGCTATGTGAGACCCTGTTTCAAAAGCAAACAGCACCCTCAGTGAAAACTAAGCAAATTAAAATATGATTATTACCAATAACAATGATTATTATGGTTAATATTGTATTAATTTAATATAGTTTTTAATAAGTTAATTAGCATATAACTATAAGAAATAGACACAGGTCTTAGTTGAGCTGTACTTTATTAAACATTATTATGTGTTCTTGAATATTAGTTATCAATCGCATTCTTTGAAAATATTTTTTCTTTCCCAATCTGGGGCTTATGTTTTTATTTTCTTCCCAGTCTTTCCATAGAGCAGAAGTCTTACCTTTTAAGCAGTGATTTAAATTTTTTTCTGTTGTAAATTATGATTATGGATTTAGATTTTAAAATTCAATGCCACAGCTAAAGTAACCTAGATTTCTCCCTATGTTATCATCTATTTTTATACTTTCATAATTACATTTATGTCTATCACTTAGAGCTGATTTTTTAAAAATATCATGTTGGTCTATGTTTAGAACCTTTATAATAATAATTATTATCATTATTATTACTTTACATGTGAATGCCCAGATGTTCCCACACCAATTATTATTTTTCTATTCTACCTCTTCGCCTTTGTCAAAGAAAAGGTGGCAAATCTTGCACAATTCAGAGAGCAATTGAATATCCAAGCCACACGAAGACAGCAATTGAATTCTCTATTTCAGATACGGATTTTAAAGTTTAGGTTTATTACTGAGTAAAGCCAAATTGGAGGAGGTGGGTAGAACCCAACAGTAGGTTGGAACACTTCAACCCAACTGTTGTAGACAATGCCACACATTCATGCTCACTCTGTGAACTGTTTCTGGGGACATTACTGTAGGGAGGAGATCAGGTGTGTCCTGAGATGAGAAAGAAAGACTGCCTACGGGGCGGACTGGCGCTGCCATCAGGTCACAGCGCTACCTACACAGGAGCTGTTGTTTGGGGAAACACAAAGCTAGGCAACAGAAATTCCCCCAGCATTCTAGATCTATCATGTCAACTGACACATATTTCAAAATTTTTAATGGCAAGGGCTTGGGAGATGGCTCGGCGGTGAAGAGCTCTGGCTGTTCTTCCAGAAAGCCCAGGTTTGATTCCCAGCTTCCTCCTGGTGGCTCACCATCATCTGTAAGTCCGATGCTAGTCAGACACCCTCTTCTGGCTTTCACAGGTTCACAGACACACATACAGGCAACATGCATCCTACAGTCATACTACACACACACAGAAACACACACAAACACACACACAGGGAAGTAGGGAGAGAGAGGGGGAAAGAGTTAAAGTAGCATGTCAGAGTAATTTTCTATGTGCGTATTTGCATATCCAAGAGATCATGAGTATTAAATCTCTTTAACATCAGTCTGCTCCTGGGGTCTGGAGAGATGGCTCAACAGTTTAGAGCATTAGCTGGTCTTGCAAGAGGACCCAAGTTTGGTTTCCAGCATCCATGTCAAGCTGCTCACAACCACATATAACTACAGCTCCAGGTGGCCCAATGTCGGTTGCTTCCACAGGCACTTGCACTCACACACACATGTGCACGCCCACACATACGCACGCACACACACTATAATAAATCTAAAAGAAATCAGTCCTATTAAAAATGTTGTCTCTTCCTGTAGGATGCACCACTAAGAATTTCATTTTTTGTTAAAGTAGTTCATTATTTAATAATAAATTTTTATTATAAAATGTTGAAAGTGCAAAAACCATAGAAAGCATATCAAAACTTTTATATTATCACTCAGAATTCAATATTCTCCCCTGTGGGTGGGTGGGTGTGTCAGTTTTTCTCATATAGTTTTGAATTTCATATTATTTTGACATTTTCTCTATTATGTAAATAGACTTTATAAGATTATTTAATGCCTGGCTCTTTATCACAGGTAAGTATGTATATGTATGGGTCATAATTTGTGAAATCAACTCCTTATTGAACTATTTGGTTATTTATGACATGTTTCTGTCATAAAGAATAAGTCTGTACACAATTATTTCACCAACTCCTAAAGTTATAAAAATGAACTGCCACTGTCACTATGTGCCTGCTCCTACTTTTTGGCATTGGAAACACGTTGTTAAAAAGTGTTCTTTGCTGACACGTTTTTCCTAAGTGGGCTCTCCCAGCTTCTAGCTCACCACCTGTGGGAATTGTCTACGTCCACGTGAGCCATGCCAATATTACAAGCATGGGGGTCTATTGAGATTTTGCTGGAACAATCAGTGAATTAACTAATGCAGGGCGTCACCGAGGCTCAGGACTGGGTGTCCTGAACACACAGGGCTTGGCTTTTCTCCAATACTCTGTACTGAGCCGGCCACTTTGAATGAAATACTTATAGGGAGAGAAACTCCTTAAGCTCTGAAAAACCATTTTACCTAGATCCTGACAGACAGCAAAATCTGTGGTGTGATAAATGGCATCTGACACCCAGGAAGGAACATACCCTGAAAAAGAAGCTCATATCATGCGCCGATCTCTAACTCCAGGAAACAGGCTCCTATGTGAGATGCGTATCTGCCTCTTCGATCCACAAACACCAGCTCTCAGAGGTCTGGCCTCATAATCAATGTGACTGAAGCCCAGCTCCCAACCAGTGTGAGTTAAACTTTGTTCCCATAAAGAACCTGGACATATTGCCTGTCTGCAATTGATTTCTGAAGAGAAAAATAAACGTAAATAAGCTATCCTTCAATATACAAATATTTTAATGGTAAAAATGTGTTTAAAGAATCCATAGTTTTACATTTATATATACATATTCATCAATGTGTTGGGACTGCTTAAGAAGAATATTTATAATATGCAATAGCTATTTAGGACCTTTTGTTAAAGGAGAATATTGCTAAGAACCCAAATACATACCCATTCTTTCCATATCATTGCATCCCTACTTTGTGCTAGCTTACATTTAGAGAGATGCAGACTATAACACAAATAATGTTTGAAACACATTAAAGAGTCTCCCAAAATATATTTGAAATGCTTATTATAAGTATGCTGAACAAATTATTGGTCAGAGAAATCAAATCAAAATCATAACAAGAGATAAGAATAGATATGAATGTTTCAAATCTCAGCATTGAAGAGGCAGAAGCGGGGAGACTGAAAGTGTGAGGCTAGCCTCAGCTACACAGCAAAATCCTGTGTGAATAATAGAACAATAACTAACTTCTTCATATTTACTAGGATGGCTATAATTAAAAATATGAATACCTATTACTAAAGACACCGAGAAACCAGAACCTGCACAAATCATAGGTGACGATATAAAGTGGTAAGTGATGGTCCAGTTGCCAACCTGATACAGCCTGGAATGACCCAGGAAAGAGAGTCTCATGTGGACTTGTCTGGAGGGCATTGTCTTCATTATGTTAATTGGTGTGTGAAAACCCAGCCCACTGTGGGCAGAGCCATTCCCTGGGCGGGGGCTTGAGCTCCACGGTTAGAGAAATGGAGCTAGGCACAGCAAGCAGCACACAGGAATTGTTTCTCTCTTCTCTTGACGGGGTGGGATGTGGCTAGCTGCCTCTCAAGCTCTGCCTTGATTTCCCCACAATAATGGAATACTGGGCTAAAATAATAATTTTCTCCCCCAAGTTGCTTTTTGTTGGGGGTATTTTTAAACATAGGAACAGAATTGAAACTAGTACAGTATGTAAAGTATTTTGGACAATTTGACAGTTCCTAAAAATTCTAGAGAGCCACCATAAGGCCCAGTAGTTCCGCTTCTAAGTATACACACAAGAGAACTGCAAGCATATGTCTGTACAGAGCACGCATATGGACTGTTCATGGAGATTATTCATAAGAACTAGAAAATGGAAACAACTCTAGGAAATATCAACTGGTAGATGGGCAAGCCCTATGCGGTATCTCTGTAAAGGGAATCGTATTTGACATTCAGGGGATAGAAGGGGTGATATGGACTGGTGATGTGGCTCAGCAGAAAAAGGCGCTTGCCTCAAACCTTATGAGCTGAGTTCAATTTCTGGAGTCAATGTTGTGGGAGAACACTGACTCTAAAAGTTGTCCACTGATCTCCACAAGTGTGTTTTGTCATGTGTGTATTATGTGCGTGTGCGCACACAGACAGACAGACAGACAGACAAATATAAAAGACTAAATGTAGACAATCCCACAAACACATTAAGTGAAAGAAGCCAAAAATAAAATGACATATATTATGACTCCTTTATGGAAAATGATCACAGTAGGTAGATTAATATGACAGAAAGTCAAATATTTGTGGCCAAGTACTGGCAAAGAGGGAGAAGGGAGTGATCGTAGGGGCATAGAGTTTCTTTGTGAAGAGACGGAGAACACATATTACTAATACACTAAAAACCTCTACATATGGATGGCTCTTTAAAAGAGTGAAATCTATAGTTCTTATATCACAATAAAGATGGTTTTAACAAAAGTTATGGTTTCCATGTTTATATTCACTAGTAAGGTTGGTTATTAAAAAGGATGGGAGCCCAGGCATTGTGGTGCATCGCTGTAGGCCTAGCACTGTTGATGCAGAAGTAGGAGGATGATAAGTTTGTGTCCATTTTGGGCTACATAGGGAGATCCATCTTAAAACAGTTTGGTAGGAGTTCCACAAATGCAGAGTGCCAGTGCCTAGAATATCTTGGATAAATATTTTTTAAAGAATTAATGATTTTTAAAGAATTATTTATTCTGATAGTTTCATGAAACCTCTCTCTCTCCAACTGCCAAGATAATGAGGGATGGGTGGAAACAACACAGGAAAGGAGGCTTGAGAAGCTTCAAGATTGGCCTCACCCATTACAGTCCTGTTGGCTTTTTCTCTCTCTCTCTCTTTTTTTTTTGGTTTTCTTTTTATTGCTTTATAAATAATACCATTAAAAATTTCCACTTCCTCCCCTCCTCCCATTTCGCTCCTGCTCCCCCCTCCCCCTCCCCCTCCAGTCCTAAGAGAGGGCAGGGTACCCTGCCCTGTGGGAAGTCCAAGGCCCTCCCTCCTCCATCCAGGCTTAGGAAGGTGTGCATCCAAATACACTAGGATCCCAAAAAGCCAGTACATGCGGTAGAGACAAATCACAGTGCCATTATCATTGGCTTCTCAGTCGGCCCCAATTGTCAGCCACATTCAGAGAGTCCAGTTTGATCACATGCTCATTCAGTTCTAGTCCAGCTGGCTTTGGTGAGCTCCCATTAGATCAGGCACACTGTCTCAGTGGGTGGACCAACCCCTCGTGGTCCTGACTTCCTTGCTCATATTCTCCCTCTTTCTGCTCTTCAACTGGACCTTGGGAGTTCAGTCCAGTGCTCCAATGTGGGTCTCTGTCTCCATCTCCATCTGTCATCGGATGAAGGTTCTATGCTGATATTCAAGATAGTCATCAGTCTGACTATGGGACAAGGCTAGTTCAGGCACCCTCTCCTCTACTGCCCAGGGACCTTGTTGGGGACATCCCCGTGGACACCTGGAAACCTCTCTAGAGCCAAGCCTCTTGCCAACCCTAAATGGCTCCCTTAATTAAGATATCTTCTTCCCTGCTCCCATATCCATCCTTCCTCCATTTCAACCATCCCACTCCCCCAAGCTCTCCCCAACCCTCCTCTTCTCCCTTCTCTCTTCCCCTCTCCCCACCCCACCCCCACTAACCTAGATGCCCCTCAATGCAAGAATGGATAAAGAAAGTGTGGCACATCTACACATTAGAGTACTACTCAGTGGTAAAAAACAATGACATTTTGAATTTTCCATGCAAATAGATGGAAATAGATAGCAGTAGCCTGAGTGCGATAACCCAGACCCAAAAATATGAATATGGTATGTACTCACTCATTAGTGTGGATTCTAGCCATAAACAAAGGACATTGAGCTTATAGCTTGCGATCTTAGAGAAGCTAAGTAATAAGGTGAACCCAAAGAAAAACATATATAGATCCTCCTGGAAATTGGAAGCAGACAAGATCGCCAAGCCTGTTGCTTCTTCTACTATAAAACATGTAGAACTTTCTTCCCCAAACCTTCTGTTCTCTGATAATTTCTCAGAGTATAGCTTTGCTGTTCTTCTTATTCCAGACAGTGCTGCGAGTTACAGGCACAAATCCCAGAAGACTAACCAACAGACTGGATCAACTCAGAAACAGACATTCCTCAAAAGAATAGTGTTGACAGTCATTGAATCAGTTTCTTTAAAATTAAAACATGTCTTAAACAACTTCTTTGGAATAAAGGACTAGGTTTACTTCTACTTTTCTTGCTCTTTTTATATAACTTCTACACATTTTTCTAAATTATAAGTAACATTTCTAAAATATGCAGCAAACACTTTTCTATCTCTAAATTTGAAAAAAATAAAGAAGCTCAGTAATAAAAATATATTAAAATCATCCCCTTCCCTGGGCTCCATGCTCTAGCCCACAGCATAGGCAGCTTTACCAGACACCAGACAGGGCCTAGAGACACCAGCACTCCCTCCCATGGGCTCCATATTTTGGTCTACAACTTTGGAAGAAGACTTTGGCTTTTCCAGAGGGAAGGTCAGATCTAGGGAATCAGGGCCCAAACACCCTCAGCAGAGACACCCTACTGGACCTGAAGACTAGCTCGTCACCAGAATCATTGGCCACTTAGGGAATCAGGGCCCAAACACCCTCAGCAGAGACACCCTACTGGACCTGAAGACTAGCTTGTCACCAGAATCATTGGCCACTTAGGTGAAAAGAACAGAGAGGAAACAGAAACCAAGGAATAAAACACCTACCCAACACAGACAAATACAGGACTCAACAACTAGATCTTTATAGGAAACAAGAGGCTATGGATTCATTCCCAGTTAAGATGGACCAGATTTGATCAAAGGAGACTTTCTGAACCTTGAAAGGTGATATTTATTAACAAAGGTTAGAACTGGTCTTTCCAGTACTTGGCCATTATCTCAAATTTTCTCAGGGTCCCCATAAGATTACCAGCACCTGCAATCATCAGGAATTAGTCTAGATAATTATGCCCAAATTCTCAAAACATTGTTTATTATGTTTGTTTTAATTTAAGGGAGTTTGGCTATAAATTGTTATTGGTCATAGTCAATTTCTTTCTAAAAGAAGAAAGGGGATATGATATAGAAATGTATGATGTATAAGTCATGGGAGAAAATGGTAGATTATTGAATCTACTTTTATTAAAAAAACTGTTAATCTTAAAATATTTTACAGTTGTGTGGATTTTATTTTTTAAAATAAATGTAAGGTCATTTTTGTTATACTGTATGCATATTTCTACTCTTATTTAAGGTATTATGTTCATGTAGGTCATTTAAAAGTTTAATATATAATTAAAATACAGATTAATAGTTGGTTATCTATAATAATCAAACCTATAGCCATATTAGTTAGGTTTTTTTTAGGTATACAATAATAATATTTCAATTAGATAGGTAATCTTCAAATACTTCAAAGATCTATAGAATATGACATTTAAAATGTGTTAAGAACTTAGACTTTTTTTGACAGTGAGACACGTCTGCCCCAGTAGCAACAATTACTTCAAAGAGGATGATGGGTATTGAAGAAACTCATTATGGCGTTTTCCTTCAATGTGGCAAGATTAGTCATGTGGAAAGAAACTGCTCTTGCCTGGGCTGCTTGACAGTATGCTGTGTAAATTGCACATGCAAGATCCACAGGAAACTGACCACTAAAACTTTGCTAAAACAAGGTAGGATAATCCTTCAGTTTCACAGAGAAAATTGCCAGATATCCTGTAGGACACAGAGGAATGTGACTGATGAAATTTGCCAATATACATGGAACAGTCCTTCAAATTTCCTGCTTCACTGGAAATTCTGCCAAATATTGTAGGCCTATAGACTAAAGATGGATGCCCCTACATTACAGAAGAACTTTGGGTGACTGTCCAGGAAGCCAGATGTCTCTGTCATTTCTAGAGTTTTGGAAGTTGCTTACAATGTTTCTTCTTTACTCAGGTAATAGTATATCCTTCTGGAGTCTTTGATTAAGTTAAAGACTAGACAGTTATAATTATATTGTTTCTTAGTCATGATAAAAGATAGATATGAAACTTTAGACTCAAAGATAGGGTAAATGATAATGTTCTTTAATTTTGCCAAATACAAATATACTGGATATTGTAACTGAGTGTTGCTTGATAATTATTTTGTTATATGTAATTTTACTATGTTAAGATGAAAACTTTCCTTGTTGATTAGACATAAAGGGGGAAATGCTGTAGGATGGATATATGTTTCTCTCATTGGTTGATAAACATAGCTGCTTTGGCTTATGGCAAGGCAGCATAGAGACAGGCAGGAAATCTAAGCAGAGATAGAAGAGAAGTAGGGCAAAGTTAATTTAAATGTAATGGATAGCTAGTAATAAGCCTGAGTCATTGGTCAAGCATTTATAAGTAATATTAAGCCTTTGAGTAGTTATTTGGGAACTGGCAGGTGGGAGAGAAACCTCTGATTACATGTTACAAAAAGCAATCTAGAGTTTTAATGCAATCCCTATTAAAATCCCAACACAACTCTTTATAGACAATGAAAGAACAACATTCAACTGCATATGGAAAAAAAAAACAGGATATCTACAACATTCCTGTACAATAAAAGAACTTCTGGAGGTATCAACATCCCTGATTTCAAGCTCTACCTCAGGGATACAGTAATAAAAACAGCATGGTATTGGTATAAAAATAAACAGGGGGGTCAATAGAACTGAATTGAAGACCAAGACATAAATTCACATACCTATGGACTCTTGATCTTTAGACAAATGAAGCCCAAATCATATAATAGCAGAAAGAAAGCATCTTCAACAAATGGTGCTGGCATAGCTGGATGTTGGCATGTAGAGGAACACAAATAGATCTTTATCTATCACCCTGCACAAAACTCAAATCCAAGTGGATAAAAGACCTAAATATAAATCCAGATCCACTTAACCTGAAAGAAGAAAAAGTAGGAAATAGCCTTGAACATATTAGCACAGGAGACAATTTCCTGAATAGAACACCAGAAACAAAGACACTAAGATCAACAATTAATAAATGAGACCTCATAAAAATGAAAAAATATTCTGTAAGGTGAAGAACATGGTCAAAAGAACTGAATGGACGCTTACAGAATGGTAAAAGATCTTCATCAGCTTAACATCTGACAGAAGGCTGATTTCCAAGATATATAAGAACTCAATAAACTAGACAGAAAAGAAACTACATAATCCAATTAAAAATGGGGTAGAGATCTACACAGAGAATTCTCAAAAGAAGAATCTGAAATGGCTGAGGAACACTAAGAAATGTTCAACATCCTTAGCCATCAAGAAAATGTAAAATCAAAAATGACTCTAAGATTCCATCTAAACCAGTCAGAATGGCTAATATAAAAAACACAAATGACAGCTTATGCTGAAGAGGATATTGAACAAGGGGAACACTTCTCCACTGATGGTGGGAATGCAAACTTGTACTTTGCAAATGAATACAGTGGTTTCTCAGAAAGTTGGGAATCAATATATCTCAAGACCCAGCTTGGGGTAATCAATCATACCACAGGAATACCCACTCAATTATGTTCATAGCAGCTTTATTTGTAATAGCCAAAACCTGAAAACAACATAGATGCCCCTCAACTGAAGAATGGATTAAGAAAATGTGGTACATTTACACAATGGAATATTATTCAGCTGTTAAAAACAATGGCACCAGAAAATTTGCTGGCAAATGGATGGAACTGGAAAAGATCCTTCTGAATGAGGTAACCCAGACCCAGAGAGACAAACATGGTATGTACTGACTTATAAATGGATATTAGCTCTAGAGTAAATGATAACCATGCTATGATTCACGGACCCAAAGAGACTAGGTAACCGGGAGGGCCGAAGATGAGGGGAGCTTGAATCTCCCTGGGAAGAAGAAATGGGTGGACTGGGGTGGATAGGAATGGGAACATGAGGGGTCAGGTTGGGGTGCATAGAGGGGAGAGTACTGACAGAAATGACTGGAAAAAGGGCACGTTGCTGGGCCAGGTAGAAACCTGGTGCAAGGGAAACTCTGAGGAATCTGAGGATGACCCCAGCTAAGACTCCTAGCAATAGCAGACCCTGATCTGGCCACATCCTGTGACCAGGGAAGATTTCCAGTGGAAGGTTTGGGACACCAACCCAGCCACAATACCTTCAACCTACATACAGTCTGTCCTGTATGTAGGATGTGCTGGGGTAATGGTGGCTTGGAGATTAAGGGAGTGGTCAATGACTAGCCCAGTCTGAGACCCACACCATGAGAGGGAGCTCAGCCTTGACACTGCCAGAGACTAGATGGCCCAGAGACCTAGGATAAAACCAAACATGATAGGAGAGAAAAAGTCAATGTAATGATGCTTAACAATATTCTGCTATACTCATAGATGGTGACTACCCCAATTGTCATCAGTGAGGCTTTATCCTGGAACTGATGGAAACAGATACAGAGACCGCAGCTTAACAGTAGGATAAGCTTGGAGAATCCTGCTGAAGAGGAGGAAAGATTGTGCAAACCAGAGGTGTCAAGGACAGCACAATAAAACCACAGAACTAATTAACCTGGGCTCCTAGTAACTCAGCGTCTGAGCTGACAACCAGAGAACCTGCACGGGACTTACCTAGGCCCTCTACGTAGCTGTAGACAGTTGTGTGGTTTGGTCTACTTGTGAGACTCCTAACAGTGGGAGCAGCATCTGTCCCTAATGCTTTTCCTGACTTTTGGGAACCTATCCTTCATATTGGGTTGCCTTGCTGAGTCTTAATACAAGGGGAAGTGCTTAGACCTACAGGAGCTTGATATGCCGTGTTTTGTTGATACCCATGGGAGGCCTGTTCATTTTTGAACAGAAAAGGAGGAGGAGTGGATGGGGTGGGGCTGAGGGGAAGTGAGGGCAGGGAATGGGAGGGAGAGAAAGGAGGGAAGAGAGGGGAAACTGTAGTCAGGATGTAAAAATAAACAAATGAATTTAATTAATAAAAGCTAAAAGTATATTAAAATCAGAAATTTAAAAATGTATTTGATGGCTGTTCTGTACTTCAGTGGGAGAATACTTGCTTCACATGTAAAAAGTCCTAAGTTGGATCCAGAGTTTGTGAGAGTATACAAACACACACACACACACACACACACACACACATACAGAAAGGGTGGGGGAAGAGGAGAAGGAAGAAGAAAGAAGGAAGAAAAGGAAGAAAAGAAAGACAGTGAATTTCAGAAGGTTTCAGTTGTGGAAACATTTAGCTAAACAAGTGAAGGCAGTTCAAACAATGGATTTGTTTTTATTTTATGTATATAAATGTTTGTTTCATGTTTATATATGCACTATATGCATGCAGTATCTGTGGGGTCCAGAAGAGGGCACAGAATCCCCTGGAATTAGAATTACAGACCTTTGTGAGCTACCAAATGGATGCTGGGAATTGGACCCCCATTCTCTTCAAGGGCATTAAGCACTCTTAACTCCCTAGCCTCCATCCATAATAATTTAATGAAGTTGAGAACTACAAAATTAACTTTTAAGAGAAACATTATAAATCCACAAATACTTTTTCTTTTTCTGCAACTACTTTAATATGAAGTTTGGAATTAAGGTGGTTACAGGAATCAGAAGCCATTTTCCTTGGAGATGCTGACAATGGTATGTGAAGGGGAAGAAGAGAACAGACGTCCGAGAAGTATGTGAGGAGAGGTTTTGGTCACTGTTCTATTGCTGTGAAGAGACACCATGACCACAGTAACTCTTACAAAAGACAGCATTTAACTGGGCCTGGCTTACAGTTCCAGAAGTTTAGTCCATTCTCAGCATGGTGAGAAACATGGTGGCATGCAGGCAAACATGGTAGCTGAGGGTTCTACATCCGGATAGTCAGGCAGCAGGAACAGAGAACCTCAGGGCTGGACTTGAGCTTTTAAAACCCCAAAGATCATCCCTAGTGACATACTTCTCACTCCAACAAGGCCACACCTCCTAATCCTTCTTAAGTAGCGTTACTCCCTAATGTCTAAGCATTCAAATCTATGAGCCTATGGGAGCCATTCTGATTCTAACCACCACAGGAAGTAAACAGATCTTCCCTTTCTGTGGAAACTGCCGATTGGAAAGCTTTTGTAAGTGTCACCTCCTGAATGACAACTGCTGATACTAGGTAACAATGGCCAGGTCAACATGGCTCCATTATTTTCTTCTTGTTTCTATGGACATTTATGAGAGTTATTGTTTTCAAATCATTTACACGCATGAAATTATTTTACTGCAATGATTATTTACTGCAAAAATTATTGCAGGAGTCATTATTCAAAAATTCATTTCAGTGTGTTTCAAGTTGAGCAAATGCTCTGAATAAACACACACACACACATACATGCACGCACACACACACACATACATGCATGCACACACACACACACACACACACACACACACAGAGCCCTGTTAAAAGGTTTTTGCTTTAAAACAAAAGATCAATAATTTGTCATTTTTCTTGAAGACTCAGATAATTCAATCTTATAGTGTATTTTATGTTTCCTTTAATGAACAGAAGATTACTTTTATTTCAAAGACTTTTATTTACTCCATTGTACATTTTTCATCTGGCATAGGGAAAAATCAACTATTCCAAGAGTTAAGTTCTTTCCCTCAGCTCATTTCAGTAAATCCTACTAAGTTAAATGACTATCAGGGCCTTCTCCTTCTTTATCAACTCCAGGAAACGCATTGTGAGGTAGAGGGGCAAGGTATAATTTGCAGTTCGGGAAATGGCATAGATTTCTTCCCTGTTAGGGGCTTCTAGTTGGGAGACAAGGATAATATGCTTCTGTCTAATTGACAAAATTCCCTTGATATTCTCTGTAACCTGCAGATATGTTAGCTCTGGTGGAGACATTGGAAAGTTATTCCATTTGGAGTAATTATAATCAAAACAAGAGTTCACAGTGTGTCTGTGCACAGTGCTCTGCAATACATAAAATATTTTACATGAAGGATATGATGTAAATTGTCAATACAGGGCTTCTTTCCTAGATCAGTTGTTGGGTGTGAAAGAAAATTTTCATGGCATAAATTAAATTATCTCAAACATCTTATGTTGTGCCTGCACTTGATCAATATGCTTAATAAGTCCATATCTGTTTTAGTTCACAAAGCACTAACATTTGATTAGCTTTTCACCAAGCTGTCAAAATATATGCTATCAAAATATAAAAACTAGCAAAATATATACATTTCTCTGGGGTAAAAACATATCTGAGCCAGGCATGCAGGCCTTTAATCCCAGCACTTGGGAGGTAGAAGCAGGTAGTTGTGAATTTGAGGCCAGCCTGTCTATATATAAGGAGTTTAGGCTAGGAGGGCTATATAGTAAGACTAAAAAAAAATTGACTTTTTAAATATTTTGTAGGTTTTGATTTTAAAGTGGCAGGGCCAGTAACTATCTTATATATTATTGCCTCCAAGAGGCATGAAATAATAAAGACATATTGTTTTGATTTTAGAGGTTTCCCAAAATCTCCTGTAGTTTTCTGTCAGATTTGGGACTAGATGATAGATGCAGTATGAGCCCAAAGGAATGCCTGGAGAATATGGCTCACTTTTGCAGCAAGAAAGGATTACTAACATCCTTGTCCACGTTCAGAGGCCTAAGGACCACCACCCTCTCCCCAGAATTCAAGAGGAGTTAGGTTGGTCCCCAACAATACAGTAGGAAGGGAGGAAGGGAGGAAGAAAGGAAAGGAGGGCAGGAGGAAGAAAGAAAAGGAGGGAGGGAGGGGGGGAGGAGGGAAAGAAGGGAGGGAGAGAGGAAGGAAGGAACGAAGCAAGGAAGGAAAGAAGGCAGGGAGGAAGGGAGAGGGGCAAGATCTGCTTGACAAATATTCAATGCATAAACATTGGATTATACTGTATTTTAATAACTATGTTATTGCTTTGAATTGAAAAGGAATACATTCTTTAGTAGTACATGAAATCGGCATTCCTTTCTAAGGATTGGCTCTTAATTTTTTTAATCACTGGTAGAAAGTTGCTATGAGCTTACTGAGATGCAAGCATTGGATACTATAAATAATCAATAGAGAGAAGTAATACATCCCTTTAGAAATTATCAGTAAGGAAAGAATCAGAAAAACATAGGTTCCTGTCCCTTCCTTTCTTCTTAGTTTCTCCTCCCATCCTCTTTCTTTTCATCTTCCTCTCTCCCTTCTTCTCCAGCCAACAGGAAGTGTAGATTTTGTATCTTTTGGCAACGTCCATGTTTCTTAGCTTTTCTCTTCTCTTTTCACCATCTCCAAACACTTCTTCAAATATAACCTAATTGTGTCATCTTATCATCTGTATCTTCAAGTGAGAGATTGTGTTTTGAGTTTGGCTATTTGATGACCAACTTTATACCTATAAATAATAGACTCTTCAAATATATGGACAATCTAGAAGTAAATTATGGATTATTGTCTCTACAGACTTTTGTTTTTTAGTTCTTCCACCCAACACAAAATATAATTTAACATTTTTCTACTTTATTCCTTCCCAAAGATCAAGTCCAATCACATCTATGTCACTGACATATCTTAAGTCCACTCAACTCTCTCAGTCTCTGTTGCATGACATGGGCTTCCATATAGGACTTGTATCCATCCCTGCTGCCTTTCTCCATTCCCCAGGCCCCTTGCAGTGCAAGAGTGAGTGCATTGCAGTGACTGTAGCCCTGCTAATTTCTTCAAGAGCACTTCAACAGACTTGCGACTGCTGTTAGGATAAAGTCTGGGATACTAATAAGAACCTGAAAAGTATTATTATACCTCTTCTACGGTTTCAGGACCTGTGTCACATTGGACCACTGATCTTCCAACGATTGTGGTCCAACGGAGCCCCATCATGGTTCAGGGCTTGGATACTTCCCTTGGAGCTTTCAGCTTCCCTTTCTTGTCACACTTCATGGTGCACACAGTCCCACACATTCAGACAGTTATACCCCCTGTCTGCCCTTTGAGAAACAAGCTCTTAAATCCTTAAATTCCACCCACCTATGTGGCCTTTAGCAATGACATGAATTGTGCATTGGCTCTATGTCTTCGTCATTACTGCAGGCCCAGTCACAGAACCTGACAGATATCCATATATAGTAAATGACTACTGCATGGAAAACATGCAGGCAGTATGAGCCTTCTGCAGTCACTACGACAGACTGCTTCACGCATAGTTGCTGAAAGCAATATAAATGGGTTCTGTCACATTTTGGAGACTTGGAGGTCAAAAGTGTGGTGTTAGCAAGACCTCCCTCCCTGTGCAGGCTATGGAGAGAGATCTCCTTACCTCTTCCAGCTTCTGGCCTTATGCAACTGTTGGCTTGAGACACACAGTTCCAAACTCAGCATTCTTTATATGGCTGTCTGCTGTGTTCTTCCCTTTTAAATACAGCCATGATTGCACCTGTAGCACCTGCCCAGTCAAGAATGATTTCATTTGGAGGTCTTTAACGAATTACATGTGCAAATATTGCTTTTTATAAAAAAAAAAAA
>PVIU01013608.1:0-55192 GCA_004026605.1 Ondatra zibethicus | reverse complement strand
CACACACACACACACACACACACACACACACACACACACACACACACACACACACGGAATCCTTGGTACTACCTTCCTTTTGCAAAGCCTTTTCTTCTGGCCCTGGCCTCCCACTCTTCCTAGTGAACCATTTTCTGTGAGAATTTATTAGTTTATTTTCTTAGCTGACTGTTTTTCACTTTTTGAGACAAGGTTTCTCTGTGTAGCCCTGGCTATCTTGGAACTCTCTCTGTAGACCAGGCTGGCCTCAAACTCACAGAGATCCACCTTCCTCTGTCTCTGGAGTGCTAGGATTAAAGGCATGTCCCACCACTGACAGATGATTCTTAATCATGGTGAAACCTTGTTCTTCTTTATGGGATCATGACAGTCTAGACGTTCTAGATTCTAGAACCTAGATTCTAGAATCTAGATTCTCAGAGATTCTTGTAGGCTTTCAGGATCCCCAAACTCAGTTCTGGCTGTTGGGGCACAGCCATGTAAATCAGTGTCTGCTTGAAGTCACCAGTTTACACTTCATCATCTCAAGGACCTGTGCTCCCCTAGACATGGACTGTTAACCCATCCCTCACAGAAGTGTTACATCTTAAAGCCCTCCGCACAGAGCCTGGTGGAGAGAAGAGCTCAGGAGAACCTGCCTGTTGTCACTCTTAGTATAAAACATCACTTGGAAAATCACACTTTTAGCCCAAGATCATGCCTTAGGTCTAATTAAGAAGGTGAGATTTCTGTAGGAGGGGTGGATTACCTCGGCTTAGTTCGGGGATACTGTGGCATCATGCTGGGGGCCTCTGACTGGTAGTTCTATATGGTTCTGCTAAGGGAAAATGAAGAAAATGATTCCTTTGTAGATACATTTGGGCAGAGAAGCATTGCAGGTCTGAAACATTAAGTTTCAGGAAAGAAAAGGAGTTGGCAGTCATCGAAATGTCATGGGGATTCACGGGTGTAGTGCAGTGATCAGCACTGTCTAGTCAGCAGGTATACTGACTAGTTATGTGTCAAGTTGACACAAGCTGTAGCCGTCTGAGAGGTGATAATCTTAATTGAGAGATTGCTTCAATAAACTCAGGCTATAGACAGGCAGGCCTATAGAGCATTTTCTTAACTAGTGACCAGTGTGGGAGGGCCCAGCACATTATGTGTGGTTCTGGGTGCTATAAGAAAGCAAGCTGATGGACTGGAGAGATGGGTCAGTGGTTAAGAGCACTGCTTACTCTTTCAGAGGATCCCAGCACCCACATGGCAGCTCACAACTATCTGTCACTCCAGTTCCAGGGGATCCGACACCCTCTCAAAGACACACAAGCAGGAGAGACACCGATGCACATTAAAAATAAAAAATAAATAAACTGTAAATACATAAGATTTAAAAAGAAAGAAAGCAAGCTGAGCAACCCAGTAAGCACCCCTCCATGAGCTCTGTGGAGATGATGACTCTGCAGCTGAGAGTCCAGACTTCACGCTCAAAGGACCCAGCTTTGCTTCCAGCCACCACAGTAAGCAGCACACATACATGCACATTAAAAATTTTAGAATAAGACCAGATGGTAGTGGCATATACATTAAATCCCAGCACTCGGGAGACAGAGGGGGCGGGTCTGTGTGAGTTTGAGGCCAGCCTGGTCTGTAGAGCGAGTTCCAGAACAACCAGGGCTACACAGACAAACTGCATCTTGAAAAAAGCAAAACAAAATTTTGGAATAAAAACCACTTCTGTGTTTTGACACAAGGTCTCACTATGTAGCCCAGACTGGCCTCGAACTCACCATTCTCTTGGCCTCAGCCTCCCAGGTGCTGGAATAGGGGTATACCATCATACCCATCCAAAACACTTTGAGGGAACAAAAGTTCCCTCAAAGGCCCCTGGCAGGTCTTTTTTACATATGTGGGGTCCCCGCGCGTGTGTTTGTACATTTGTTGGGTGAGCTAACCCATGCAGTCATTTGTAGAAGCCAGTGGTTTGTACATGTGTGTGGGCGAGCTAACCCATGCAGGCATGTGTAGAAGCCAGTGGTTGACATTGGGGTATCTTCCTCAGTTGTTTCTTCATCTTTGAGACAAGGCCTCTCACTGAACTTGGCGCTCACATTTTCACTAGACTGACTGACTGATGGTGAGCCCTGGGACCTGCCTTTCTCTGCTTTGCCACCAGGGCTGCCATACCTACTTTTTCTGTGAGAGCTGAAATCGGGTCCTCATGCTTACACAGAAAACCTTGAGAGCTGTTGGAGGGGTGCAGCTCAAACCTTCATCACAAAGCCCAGCACAGAGAAGAAATTTTCTTGTGGTGCCCAGCCACCCTGTGGCAGAGCTTGGTACCATGGTCTCCACCCCAGCATCCTTCCCAGGACCCCAGCCCAGAAGGGCCATCTCCCTCGGGTGCGAGTTCAGCAGCAGAGACACTTCACAAATACAGAGGCGCTCTCTCCATCGCCTCACTTTCTGCACTAAGGGAAATGTCCCCTCTGCCACCAACACATGGGCAGAGGCCAGGTCTGACCTGGAGTTTCCCAGACGTGCCTATTTGGGAGAACCACTTGGAGTGTCCTCACCAGGTGATGTTGGTTCACACATCAGCAGTGGCTGTATTAAAGTAAGTGCAGGGCATTCTTAGAACCAAGCAGCTTCAGGGGAACTGAAGGCCCCCGGCAACGGCTCACTAACATTTCTGTCTCTAACTGAGCCGTGGTGCTAAAAGGCCAGCAAGAATTATCCATTGCAGTCGGTGTGAGCCCACACACTGTGCTGGTCCTCGAAGCATCTCTTCTCCATCAGAACCAGGTTCCTGGGCACACATGGCAACTGAGATGTGTTGCTGACCTACTTTGGGGAGACAGTTTGAACAGAAGGCACTTAGTCTTGGCTGGTAACAATGTCTTTCTGTGGCTTTGTGCTTAGACTGAAAAACCTGGAGCTCACTGCTGTGGAAGGATCTGACGTCCACGTGAGGATGCTGGCAGCCCCTGTCAATCCATCTGACATAAATATGATCCAAGGTAACCTTGGTCTCTGGAGCTTATGTTAATTGGCTCAGCAGCTGCCTCCTTTCCACTCCTCCTCTGGTAGGGAATGAAATTCTCAGGATTAGCAGTGGCTGTCCATTAGAGGGGCTATCTGCATACAGTATCAGCCCTTTGGCCAACCTCCAAACATGAGGCTCTGGGAGTTGGGAGGATTGCAGTTGTGGTAAACCTGCCCCTCTGAAGAGCCTGTGACACTCTGGATTACTTTCTTTCTTGTGCTTACCCTGGTGATAACTGTACCACAGAGTATTAGCTTACCCTGGTGATAACTGTGTACCACAGAGTATTAGCTTACCCTGGTGATAACTGTGTACCACAGAGTATTAGCCTACCCTGGTGATAACTGTACTACAGAGTATTAGTTTACCCTGGTGATAACTGTACTACAGAGTATTAGTTTACCCTGGTGATAACTGTGTACCACAGAGTATTAGCCTGCCCTGGTGATAACTGTACCACAGAGTATTAGCTTACCCTGGTGATAACTGTACTACAGAGTATTAACTTACCCTGGTGATAACTGTGTACCACAGAGTATTAGCCTGCCCTGGTGATAACTGTACTACAGAGTATTAGCTCCCCACAAAGACAGGAGAGCAGAAGGCCAGAGCTTGGTTAGGTGGACAGGTAGTGAGTGCAGGGTCCTGGTGGACTCAGATGTGAATAACCCCAAAGTCTAGGTCCTCAAGTCTAACCTGGCAGTGCAACTCTATTATTTTTCTGTTCCCATGATAAAACACCATAAGCAAAGCAGCTTCTAGCAAGAAGTTTGTTTGGGCATACAGTTCCAGAGGGTTAGCATCTGTAACAGCAGGACACAGGAGCAGGCAGGAACAGGAAGCAGCTGAGGGCTCACATCTTGAACCCAAAACATAAAGCAAGCACTAAATATGGCACATGGCTTTGAAGACTGAATCCCACCCTCAGTGACATACTTCAACAAAACCAGACCTTCTCAAAAGGGTGCCACCAGCTCAAGACCAAGTGTTCAAATATGCAAGTCAATGGGTAACACTTTTAGTCAGATCACAACATGTACCCTCTGGATTCTTCTCTCCCAGGAAACTATGGCCTCCTTCCCAAGCTGCCTGCTGTTGGAGGGAATGAAGGCGTCGGACAGGTGGTAGCAGTGGGCAGCAGTGTGTCTCGACTGAAGCCGGGAGATTGGGTGATCCCAGCAAGTGCTGGTTTGGGTGAGTGTCCCCTGGTGTGAGCAGCCATTTCATTCTTCCAGATCCTAGTTCATCTACTCTGGAGACATACACCCACTTGCTTGGTGTAACTAGGCAGTGAAGGATTCATTGTTAAGTTTATAGGCCTGCCTCCAATAGCATGGAGTTGAGCCAAGAGAGCAGAATCCTGTTTGCTGTGCCCTGGTGGGACATACTTGCATGTCCATCTCCTTGGCTCCATGTTGATTGGAGCTATGAGAATCTGATTCCTGAGTCTGGGCTGTAAGGTGTGATGGTGCAGGTTACAAATATGGCTGGCCCTGCCTTCCAGAGCATCAGGAAGGCAGTACCTCAACAAAGGGAGTACCCCAAGGCCACAGGAAGCAGAGGGCTGCTCTCCATGCATGTGTGTGAGACAGACAGATGCTCGTGAAGAAGATTCGAGCAAGACTGTAAGAAAGTCCATTAGAACAGGTTGTTGGTGGAAAAGTTGTTGCACAGAGATGGGCCAAAAGGCCCTTCCTATGGAAGAAGTAAGCTGAGCAGACATCGGGTGAGTTTGGGAAATGGAAATTCCAGTGCAACCCCAGCTGAGGATTTGCCTGGGGGAGAGGTTACATAATGAGAAGAAGGTTTCAGAGGTGGAGTGGGGCCCTGAAGAGTCAAGCTGAGGTAGCGTTTCATTTGCGCATGGAAAAGTGTCATTAGCGCTCTGCTCTTCAGCCCTTATGTTTTCAAGGCACGTCCATTATCCAAATGGATCTTCATGCGAGCGCAAAAGGCAGTGCTCCCCGAGATGGATGAGGTGGCCTAAGGTTAGGGAATGAAATAGAGACCAGAGGAAAGGATAAGAGAGCTTTAATAAAGTAGAGGTAGGAAGAGAGTGGACGCAGCACACCAGAGCAAACAAAGAATCGGCACCTCTCAGCTTTGTCTCTTGAGCCCTTTATTAAGGTCCATGTGAGAACTGCTTTCTGCCCAGGATGAAATGAGCTTGGGATATGAAAATAGCTTGATTTCCTTAGGCAAGCTGAAGAAATAGTTAACCCACATTTTGTTTCTGTAGGCTTTCTTTCTTTCTTTCTTTTTTTTTTTTTTTTTTTTGTTTCCCTGAGACAGGGTAGACCAAGCTGGCCTCAGATTGAATCCACCTGCCTTTAGCTCCCAAGTACTGAAATTAAAGGTGTGTGCCACCACATCCTGCCTTTTAAAAGATTTTTAAAGCTTTTAGTATGTGTGGGTATTTCACCAGCATATATTTGTATGTCAAAAGCATGCAATGTCCTTGGAGGCCAAAGAGGGCATCTGATTCCCTGGAACTGGAGTTAAAAAGGGTTGTGAGCCATCATGTGTGTGCTGGGAATTGAACCTAGGTCATCTTGAAGAACAGCCAGTGCTTTCACCCACGAAGCTGTCTTTCCAGCCCTTGTTTCTGTTGGCTTTTAACTTTAGGGTGGTGAAAGGCTGTTCTGTGTGGCCCCCAAGAGTAGGTGTTTGAGATAGCAGCTAGCTAACTGAACTGACTATCTCAGGCTCACCATTTAGCTTTTTTTTCTCTCTAGTTTTGGCCAGGAAGACCAAAACTATACACACTGTCATCAATTTACCCTTTAGCTTTGAGGCCAGTTTGAGGCCCCAGTCTGCTTTGTTCATTCATTTTTACAAAATAATGACAAGCTGTTAAGGATTACATATAGAAATTTTAGTGTTTGAATCTTGGGTTGACCTTTTTTTAGTTTACCTCCCCTGATTCCCTAACACCTTGCCCAGTAGAATAGCAGACAATATCTACCCAGCCCAGTGTACAAGGAGCTAAAGCTTGGGAAGCAAAATTTGCTCAGACTCAAACATAAACAGAGAGAGCAGCCAGTGGAGTCTTGTCTCATGTGTTTCCCACTATGCTCTATCAGGATTCTTTGGGCTATGACTTAAACTTGCTTTATTATTTTACATCGCTGTGCATGTAACTTTCATGAGTACTCGGACACCGCCAGCTTTTCTCTTTCCTCCAAGTGTTGTTCAAAATCTTCTACCCTTGATGCCCTTGTACCACAGAGGGTAGCCTGGGGTTATGTGTGCAGGGGTTCCTTTCTTACTACCTTGCCTCATCCTGACTCAGGAACCTGGCGGACTGAGGCCGTGTTCAGTGAGGAAGTGCTGATCGGAATCCCTAAGGATATCCCTCTCCAGAGTGCTGCTACCCTAGGTGTCAACCCTTGCACAGCCTATAGGATGTTGGTGGACTTTGAACAGCTGCAGCCAGGTAGGCACCTACAAATTGAAGAAACCAAGCGCCCAGGTTTTCCCACTGGAGTGCAACCCAAATCCTGGCCCAAAAGACTTGGGAACTCGCTGGCACACGTGGCAGAGGGAGGGTTCCTAGGGGCAGTGACAAGTTCTAACCTGAGTAAATCTTACTGCTTTAAGTAAAAACATGTTCGGTGGGTTCCTAGAAAATACTCGAGGACACACTGAGAAGTGCTGGTCACATTCCCCAGAGCTGGGGCTGGAATGCTGTCACCCAGCAAAAATGTGTTGAGCTGTGCTAAGCTTTGGGGACACAAAGCCAGGGGAGACAGACAGTGTCACTGTTTTCAATAAAATGCTGAACTTGGTGTTAATAATTCTGCTCAGCACTTCACAGCACTGCCCTTGCATGAGCGCCTTTGCGACATCACCCTGCGGAGTGCGTCTCATCTTCAGAGCAATGCAGAAGGGTCCTGTCAGGGCATTAGGAACTCAAGCCCCAGGCAAAAAAGCAGGGTCTGGACTCAGGCATCACCTCCCCCAGTCACATCACTGCTCACCCATAAGATGGAGAGTAAAGGGGTGCCAGAGACGCACGGGTCACCACAGTGTGATGTTTAGTCTTCCTTTCTTCAGTGAGGGAACAAGTAAGCAGCCAGAAGTGTCACTCGAGTTCCTCTGAAAGCAAAAACCAAGCAGACCTTGGGGCAAACTGTTTGGGAAGTCATCCCTAGAAGCAGGAGTGGGGGAAGTGGGACAGCAAGACAGGACAGAGGCAGAGCCCATTAAGACCAGTTACTGCTGTCATCCCCATAATCCCCTAATGGTCCTCAGATACACCGCAGAATTATAACCCCCAAAAGACAGAAAACAGGCCAGTTTGGTTTTGTTGCTTTGGGGGGGGGTTGTTTCCAGTTCTGCAATAGAATCTGGAGCCTGGAACATGCTAAGCAGTCCTTCTGCCACTTTTCTGTGTCCCCAGCCAGCCCTACCTTCCCCATGTATGAAGGCCCTCTCTGTATACTGCATATCTGTGAGCCAAGCAGGGCTGTAGAAATCACCTACCATTCTTCTCTCATGCCAGTAAGGAACAGAGGCCAAGAGCTATTGGACTATGAAAAAACTAGATAGCCACTGACCAAGGCCCTCAGCCATGGCAAGGGGGAGTCTTAGGTGCCTCTGATGAAGAGAGCCAGGTATGGTGAGAGATTTGAGCATCCTAGTAAAGCAGACATTGGGTGCCTCATCTCATGTCCTAGTCTGAGCCAGGCATTCTGATGTCACCCACTTTAAGTACCTGCAGGCCACATATCCACTTTGCTGCCTCAGGGCTGATGAGGCCAAACAAATTCATGACCTGACCAAAGTAAAAATAAATGTCACACTGCTCACTAGAACATTTGCATAAATGAACACAGATAATGGAGAGCAGTGTTTGGCAGGCCGGCACTTGCCTTCAGGGTCTTTGTTGTTCTGCACTCCTGTACTCCTAGCCTCTGACTGAAACAAATCAGTGCTGCTGGCAACCTACACGGTTGAGAACGTACTAGCAAGAGACAGGCTGAAGCCTTGGCCAAGGCAAATGGGCATGCTTGACCCAGGAGTCTGCCACTAGCTATAGCCCATTCTACACTCACTCTTGCTGACTTTCAAAACCAGATAGTGTTTCCCAGTCAGCAGAGCATCTTCCTGCTCATTTGGCTTCAGTCACAGATGCTCTGATAGGCACTCTCAGGCCTCCTGTTTTCTAAGGAAGACAAACTGAAGTTTGAAAAGGACGTGATGTGGCCTGTCTCATTTTGTTACAGTCAGTAGTGAAGCAGGATGCACACCCAGCTTCCTTGTGTTCCAGAGCCCATACTTCCCTAGTGCGCCACACTGCCTCCTGAAGCACAATTTAAAAAAACTCACAGAAATTGGGGTTCAACCTGAAGGTCAGAAAAGCAAAGCAGCCAGCCACTGGCTCTTACCTCTACCTCAGTCTGAAATGGCGATCCTGCATCCAGGAATCTCAGAATGAGACTGTGACTGAGAACTGTGTCCTCCTGTCGTATCCTCTCTAGTTAAATGCATGCACCACTACTGCTGGTTTCTATGGCAAGCTAGTGTGGTTGCTGGGACTGAAGGTGTGTGTCATTGCTGCCTGGTCTGTAAGGCTGGCCAGAGTGGCTGTTTTACTTTCCTGATCCCCAGGCAAACTTTATTTATTAAAACACAAATGAAATGCCATGCCACTACAGCCTCTCATGCTGGTGAAGTGCAAAGCTAAGCCTGGGCTTTGAGCACAGTCATTCTGTAGGGGTGAGGGTAGCTCAGTGGTAAAGTGCTTGCCTGGCATGCTCAGGGCCATAGGTTCCATCCCTAGCACCACAAAGCAAAAGCAAATATTCTGTAGGGCCCTGGAGCTTCCCATTTCTCCAGTATGGCTCTCATCCATTTCAAGTGCACCTTTACAGAGGGGAATAAGCTATAGCCCTCCTCTAGGACTGCAGGTGACTTGATAGATGTGGACTTAGGTACAGCTGCGTACAGGACACAGTTACAGCCTGAGCATTGATGAGATATCAGAGTTCTCATGAAGGAAGCCACAGTTGAGCTGAACTTAAAAAAAAAAAATTGCGAATCAGAGACATCACCTGCACATGGGCCAGTGAGATGATTTAGCAAGCAAAAATGCTTGCCACTGAGATTGACAACATGAGTTTGACCCCTGAACTTGCATGGTAGAAAACCTATGCACCTGCAAGCTGTCCTCTGACCTACACATGCACATGTGTGCACACATATATACACACAAAGAAATACAACTTTAAAAAAAATAAATGGCCCAAGCAGAGAACAGAGAACATAAAAATTAGAAAGAGGTAGTGGTGGCACACCTTTAATCCCAGCATTTGAGGGGCAGAGGCAGGTGGATCTCTGAGGTCAAGGCCAGCCTAGTCTACAGGACAAGATCCAGAAAAGCCAGAGGTGCACAGAGAGAGAAATCCTGTCTCGAAAAGCCAAACAACAACAACCAAAAGAATTTAAAAAAAAAAATGGGAAGATGATCAATGTCAGACACGTAGCAGAGCCTGAAACAGAGAGAGTGGCCAAGTCCTGTGGTGGAATGTGGGAATCACGGAGATAACAGAGTGACAGTTCCATGGTCTGAGAAGGCTGTGCTGCTGGGTCCTAGGCCCCAGGATCCCAGGCTGGGAGCCCCCAACCTGCCAAGATTTGCAGGACTTGACTTGGATCTCTTCTACAGGGGACTCTGTCATCCAGAATGCATCAAACAGTGGAGTGGGGCAAGCAGTCATCCAGATCGCCTCAGCCCTTCGCCTAAAGACCATCAATGTGGTCCGAGACAGGTACCGGGGAGGTCTAATCCCATATTGGAAATTGGTACCCTGTGGGTACCCCACATCCCCACCAGATGGCGCGCTTGTGTAAGCATGAGTGATTGGCCGCTGAAGCTCATGCATTCACCAGGGCAGAGAAGTCTGTGTGAAAGTCTGACACAGAGATGTCAGGAGGTAGAGGTGGTCCTTACCAAACAGTTGAGCTTGGCTTAATATAACGCACACTTTCAAAACCACAGTTTCCATTTGGGAGGGTCTTGAGGTGTACCGTTGTGTGAACTCCCTAGCCCATGGTCCCCATCCACTTGGCATTTGTACACTAAACACAGCTAGGAAGGAGATGGGGCAGGCTTGTGATCTTTTACAAATGAGGAAGCTGAAGTTTCCAAGAGAGGAAGCAGCTTGCTCAGGAGGACACAGCAAGTCAGTACCAGACCTACCTTCTTTCCGTTGTCCCCTCTAGTCCCTTTAAGCTTCACTGTGCTCCAGTGTGGCCTAGTCGCTCGTGGAGTCCATTCTTACTATTAGTGCTTACTTCAGCCCTGACTCTGCGGTGATGATAAAGTGATTCTTTGTGCCCAGGCCAGAGTCCAGGGCCACTGCACGAGAGTGTGTTTGCATGATGCCCTGAGTGAAGAACAAGAGGAAAGAAGGTAGTGTCTGGACAGAACTGGGAAGGAGTGGCTCTTGCCTGGGAGCCAGTAGTTCTAGCCTGCGCACTGCCAGGGTTTTCCAGTTGTCTCCCAGCCTGGCTCTGCAGGGAGGAATGGCAGTGGGGAAATGAGGCAAGAGCTGGTGGAGCATGACTAAATTATGTGCCCGGCCCCTACTTGAGGTCTGGCTTAACCTCAATCCCAGGTCTCAAAACAAAAACACATGTTCTCGAAGCTGTGGCAGAGGGGTCCTGGGAGCTTGATAGAGGGAAGGTGGCTAGTGTGACCAAGTCCCTTTATTGTGTTTGGTTTCCAGGCCTGACATCCAGAAGCTAACTGACAGACTAAAGAATCTGGGAGCTGACTATGTCCTCACAGAGGAGGAGCTAAGGCTCCCTGAGACAAAAACCATCTTCAAGGTACCCAGCCAGGGGCCAGGGATGTGCTTAAGCAGTTAAGAACACTGTTGCTCTTGCAAGTGATCTGGGTGGGTTTGAGCCCTAGCACCCACATGGTGGCTCACAACCATGTGTAACTCCAGTTCCAAGGGATCAGATGCCCTTGCCCTCTTCTAATCTCCATGGGCACCAGGCACACACATGGTACACAAGACAGACCTGCAGGCAAAATACTCATATCCACACACATAAAAGAAAATAAATCTTTAAAAATAGGCCAGGTGGTAGTGGTGCACACCTTTAATCCCAGCACTCAGGGGGCAGAGGCAGGAGGATCTGTGTGATTTCGAGGATAATCTGGTCTGCAGAGCAAGTTCCAGTACAGCCAGGGCTACACAGAGAAACCCTGTCTCAAAATAAAATAAAATAATTAAAAACAAGGTCGTCAGCTAGCGAACAATGCCATCTGTCCTGTGCCATCGCCTGTAATTGGGAAGTCTGGGGCTGGCTCCTTGCTCTATCCTGAAAACCACCTTCTCTTCTGGAAAGAACAAAGCCCGTTCCAACCTCAGTATGGGACAACATGCTATAAGTGCCCAGACACTGTGAAGGAGGCAGAAGCAGATAGACTTTAGGAAAGCTGAGGTTTAAACATCTGTGGGATGCTCTATCAACCCACATGGCAGGTGGGACAGCAGACCCAGTAAGTGAGAAGGCCCAGTCGGAGTTTTTCTGTACTAAACCATATGTAAGGATCAAATACTGCTGTTGAACGCTTGCCCTGGAGAACATTGTTGAAGTGGAGGTCAACACATCACGGATAGACATCTCTGTTCCTTGACACTGACCAGAGATACTCCTTATCTGTGCTTCCCAGAGTCCCAGGATGGGCAACAGGATGAAGCTGCTAAAGCCCTTCCTGGACAGATAACACGTCCAAAAGTCACCCACACCCCATTTCCTTCACTCTTTCTCCCTGGTACAGCACTTGCTGCTTGTAGCAGCTTCAAACCCCACTGCAGCAGCTTGCACCCTCACTGTAGGCTCCTTGCTTTCTAGGACCTGCCCCTGCCCCGACTGGCTCTCAATTGTGTTGGTGGGAAGAGTTCCACAGAGCTGCTACGACACCTCGCGTAAGTTCCTCAACCACAGGTTTCTATCGGGAGCGCTGTCTGGTGATAGGTGTGACTCAGGAAGTTGAGTGGCAGCACACCAGGACATTTTCCTGGCCTGTACTCCCCAGCCTCATCCTCTGTGGATAAGAAGCCTGGTCAACTTCTTTTCCCCCAAGGACCCAGGAGTCATCACTTAGGAGCCTCTCAAAAAGTCACTCCCTAGCCTGCGGTGGTGGCACATACCTTTAATCGCAGCACTCTAGAGGCAGAGGCAGGTGGATCTCTGGAGTTTGAGGCCAGCCTGCTCTACAGAGAGAGTTCTAGGACAGCCAGGACTGTTGGAGAGAAACCCTGTCTCAAAAAAAAAAAAAAACAAAAAACAGTCACTCAGTCTGAACTAAGTGCTTTGATATTGTCCTAATGTCTTTTAAAGCTAGAATTAATATGAAGGAAACATTATAGCTATTACAAACACTTGAAAGCACATAAAGTACTGAGGGGGAAGAGGTGGGCACTCTACCAGCTCCCACCCCCCGGGGAGGAAGGCGCTCCATTCACTGTTAACTGGAGTGGCCTACCAGCTGTGGAGGTGGCAGAGCATAACCTGGGACAGGTGAGCTGCACGGCTGTGTCGAAAGTCAGCCTCTGTGACCTTCGTGCTGTCCTGCAGCCCTGGGCAGCTGCTGCAGTTCCAAATTTCTGCTTTGCTTTCCCTTTGGCTGCTGGGGTTGAACTAGGACCTCGGGCATGCTAAGCACGTGTTCCATCACTGAGCTTTGTCCCCCGCCCCATCTCCATTTTAGACTTTAAAAAATGAAGCCCAGAGAAAACAATCACCTCATTCAAGGTATAGTTGGCAAGACAGCAAAAGTTGAGCCCGAGTTTCTCATAACTATAGACACTCCTGTCAGTCCATGAACAAACAGTCTGTGAGGCTGACTGCATCTTCCGTACAACTGTCAAAGGAAGCAGGGGTCACAAGTATGTACAGTGACATTAAAAGAACTGAGTTCAAACCCCAGTTCTGCTGCTGACTACTTGTGAATCTGTGAAGTTATGAAAAATATGAAAAAAACCAAGCCTCAGTCTCCTCGTCTCTAAAATGGGAGTAGAAGATAGGCCTGCCTCTGTGGCTGGTGTGAGACGCTGAGGTGATGCAGCAGTGACGGGCTTCAGCGCTCCCCTACAAAAGAGACACCAGTTTCTCCTGATGTTATTCTGTGGTAATTCATGGAGAGAGTACAGATAACATGCTGAGAGCTGTGCTTGGTACAGGGGAGGGCTTCCCCAAGAACAGTGCTTCTCAACCTTCCTAATGCTGAGACCTACCTTTTAGTACAGTTCCTCATATTGTGGTGACTTCCCAACCATAAAATTATCTTGCTACTTCATAACTAATTTTGCTAATTTTGAATCGTAGTCTAAATAGCTGTGTTTCCCGATGGTCTTAGGTGACCCCTATGAAAGTCATTCAACCCCAAAGGGGTCGTGACCCAAAGTTGAGAACCGCTGCCCTAGAAGCTTCTTTCCTGAGTAAGAGCCATTTGAGGGGAACTTTAAGGCCAAGCTAACCCAGGCTTGTGGGGCACCCCTTAGCACTTTGGAAACTAAGGAAAAGAATTGCTGTGAGTTCCAGGCCAGACTGAGCTATGTGCCAAGTTTGAGGCAACCATAGGATACAGACATAGTCACACACAGAAAGAAAACAAATAAGGAGCCCGAGGATGCGGCTTAGAGCTTAAACTGTGAAGAGGTGAGTACCGACCCAGCACTATGATTGGCAGGTAGGGAGGTCGATACAGCAGTTACTTCCATTAGGTCCTTTGCAGTTCTCCTCAGTTGCTCTAAAATGTGCCTCAGGTCGTTTTTGATCAACCAACTCCTAAAAGACTCAAGGAGCAGGGAAGGCAGCAAAGGTTAAGTCTAGCATATGATAGCCTCACCTATTCATTGTAAGAAATTACATTAGAGCTGGGCATATTGGCACTTGCCTGGAATCTCAGCTGAGGCAGGAGGATTACAAATTAGATACCAGCCTGGGCTGCATGACCAGACCCTGCCTCAAAAACAAAACACTGCATTTGTGTCATGCCTGTTTAACTGCTGAGATGGCTGTCAGACTGCAGGTTCCAACAAAGCCCCTTCCGGAGAGGACACTCATCATTTTGCCTTCCCTGTCCATGCCACTCCTGCCTTAGCTGCCCTAGAAGCTTCTTTCCTGAGTAAGAGCCATTTGAGGGGAACTTTAAGGCCAAGCTAACCCAGGCTTGTGGGGCACCCCTTAGCACTTTGGAAACTAAGGAAAAGAATTGCTGTGAGTTCCAGGCCAGACTGAGCTATGTGCCAAGTCTTCTTTGATTTCTCCATGCCGTGGCAGAAATCTTTAGAGTGAGCACCTACAGATGAAGAGACAAGGCCTGTGCCGTCTTCATTACAACACTCACATTGCACTTTTGTAGCTGCAAGTGGAGCCCAGACTGAACCTGGCCATGAGCTCTGCCGTCCAGGAGATTCAGGGCAGCCATAGCCTCAGCCTCTGTGGGTGGGCCAGCCCTGGGTCATCGTCTTGATTATCTGGAGCATGAGAGTGTGTGATTTGGTTTTGAGATAGGGTATCTCTATGTAGCTGAAACTGGCCTTGAACTTAATCCTCCTGTCTCTACTACTGAGACTATTGGCTTGTACCCCTGTGCCTCATTATGTCTGCTTGCTTGCTTGGTTTAAACAGTCTCACTGGATCTTTGGCATGCCTGGAACTTTGTGGACCAGGCTTGCCTCAAATTCACAGTCTGCCTCTGCCTCTCGAGGGCTGGGATTAAAGGCGTGTGCCACCATACCCAGCATGTGTGTTATTTTTAATAAAAGTCCCTGCCTCCTAATTCCTTAAATCAGAGGCTTAAACTGGGAAGCTGTATTTTTTTTTTTTTAGCCTCCCCAGAGATTCCAAGAGCTAGAGTTGTTTCCTGTGAATGCCTTAGCCGGTTCCTCTTGGAGGACCTTAGGCCATGGTAGGTTCTGTCCCTGTCTGCACCT
Source organism: Ondatra zibethicus (assembly GCA_004026605.1). Taxonomy (NCBI): domain Eukaryota; kingdom Metazoa; phylum Chordata; class Mammalia; order Rodentia; family Cricetidae; genus Ondatra; species Ondatra zibethicus. Next base: position 40,204 of record PVIU01013608.1, on the reverse strand, counting down.
ACTCTTCTCTCTGAATTCTGCAGGCCTGGAGGAACCATGGTGACCTATGGGGGAATGGCCAAGCAACCTGTAACAGCGTCTGTGGTAAGCTGGGGACCTTCAGCCCAGGGCTGGGATGGCTCTTTCCTTGCCCTGCAGCCATCTAAACTCAGGGATCTCTACCTGAAGCAATGTTTTAAGCTCTACCTAGTGCTCAAAGCCCCAGCAAATCCTCCTGTGTCCACAGAGCCTGCTCATTTTTAAGGACCTCAGACTTCGGGGCTTCTGGTTGTCCCAGTGGAAGAAGAACCACAGTTCAGGTGAGTGGCTGATTGTCTGATACCAAGGGTCACAGGAGGGTAGAGCCTACTATGGCTATAAAGTGACCAGCTACTCTAAAACCTGCAGAGTGACGAAGTCCACAGCCTCACAACAGGATTAAAGTACAGAGTTGACCAGAGTCACAGTCAGTGCATCACTTCTAGACTGGCCACAGAGTCCAGAGAGATGGACCAGCCCTTGTTCCCAGGAGCTGACTGGGGTTGGTGGGGAAGCCTGCCAAATAAAGAGAGCGGGCTGGGTGCAATGGAATACACTGTAATCCCAGACCTAGGGGCTTAGGTGGAAGGATTGTGAGGCCAGGGCCATCTGTAGCTACATAGCTAGATACTGTTTCAAAAAAGGGAAAAACAAAAACAAAAAACCATTTACGTGGTGCTTCCAGCATCACCAGATCCAGGTCACCCTGGCCTAGCTGCAGAACTGCCTTAGTTTAAGCATTGTGGGTCTAAACTCTTTTGAGCCATTTGACAGAGGAGAAAACTGAGGTTCATGCCACTAAGTCAATTACCCAAAGCTATCTCACCTTAGGAATGGGGCTGCCAGAGTGAGATGGACCCTCTTACTGCTAGGGCCTAGCTGCCCAGATTAGGAGCCACAGCTGAGAATGAGGAATGCCATGGAGTTGGCCCAAGGAAAGGGAGGGAAGTGGTGGCATGCACGGGTGTTCTGAGTAGAGTGGTACGTGCAAACAAATGCTCATCAGGGGGTGAATGGAAGGCTGGGGCTGACTGGGTCGGTTGAAATGCTTGCCAAGCGGCTTAGGACTGAGTTCAGATTCCCAGCACCCATGTATAAGGCCTGTACCCCAGGACTACGGGCAGAGGCTAAGGGAGAGGGAGACAGGTGGATCCCTGGAGCTCATTGGTCAGCCAACCTAGCCAAATAAAGAGATTCAGGTTCAGAGACTCAAAAACTAAAGGTGTTCTGAGAATGGTAGTGTACAGCTTTAATCCCTGCACTTGAGAGGCAGAGGTGGGCAGGTCTCCATAGAGAGTTCCAGGTCAGTCAGGACGGCACTGTGAGACCTTGTCTGTAAGTAAGGAACACGATTCAGAGAGACACCTCAATGTGTGTTGATCTTACCTACACGCATACACTTAGAAGTACATACACCCCACCCAATGTAAACTTCTTTTGTTTTGTTTTTGAAGACAAGAGTTTCTCTGTGTAACCTTGGCTGTCCTGAAACTCACTCTATAGACCAGGCTGTCCTCGAACCAAAAATCCACCTGCCTCTGCCTCCTGAGTGCTGGGATTAAAAGTGTGCACCACCACCACCTAGCTCCCACTGTAAACATTTAAGAAGAGAGCATGGAACCCAAAGCAGGTTCTGACACCTGGAGCATTAGCCTGGTATTGGACTGAGAAATTGAAGAACAGGTTCTGACCAGATTAGGAAAAGCTTATTAGCTTTTTTTTTTTTTTTAAGTTCATACTCCTACCTTGAAGATGATTAGGAAGCCAACAAAGTGGTTTTGTGTTTTTTTCAAGACAAGGTCAGACTATATAGCTCTAGCTATCCTGGAATTCACTATGTAGACCAGGCTAGCCTGAAACTCAGAGATCGCTTACCTCTGCCTCCCAAGAGCTGGGATTAAAGGTGTGAGACACTACACCCACCAGAGTAATGTTTTAATCAGGAACTGGACTAGACTTCAAGAGTGAGTTTATTTCTGTCTATGAAAAGCACTTCTCAGCCAAAGCTTTCACTTCACCCCCTGCACTGGATTTGGCCCTCAGTAAGAGAGAGGCAGGCCCAGGAAAGGATAGTGGTTGCCTTAGTTGAAGAGTCCCGTGGAAGCCCAGGGCTGTCAATGAGAGCTTTCCCTCATCTGACCTGTTGGCATCAAGCAGTGTGCACTTGCCTTTCTGGCCTTCTCTGACTTCCCTAGTTCGGTACTGCTGCCCCACCCACCAGTCAGGGCCAATTCCACCAGTCCTGTTCTGTGGATCTGAGCCACCTTAGAAAGGTAAGCAGTGGGGGCTGGAGAGATGGCTCAGAGGTTAAGAGCACTGATTGCTCTTCCAAAGGTCCTGAGTTCAATTCCCAGCAACCACATGGTGGCTCACAACCATCTGTAATGAGATCTGGTGCCCTCTTCTGGCCTGTAGGCATACTATAAACAAAATATACTATAAACAAAATAAAAAAAGTAAATCTTTAAAAAAAAAAAAAAAAAAGAAAGGTAAGCAGTGCCCACCCTTCAGTTCCTAGGATCTCTCTTCATGTTTCCCTGTCTCATGTTGGCCCTCACAATGTCAGACCTTCGCTTCTTGTCTGACTTACCTCCCACCTCCTACAGATGAGTTCAAGGAGCTGATTCTCACCCTCTGTGACCTCATTCGCCAAGGCCAGCTCACAGCCCCCGCCTGTTCTGAGTTTCCACTGCAGGACTACCAGCAGGCCTTGGAAGCCTCTATGAAGCCCTTTGTGTCTTCAAAGCAGATTCTCACCATGTGATTGTCCCAGAGGACCAGGAGGAAGGCAAGAGTGCAGACCAGTAAGTCTGGCTGGCTGCTGGCCCTTCTATGAGGAGCCCAGTCTTCCCCAGACTGCCTTCTGCTCACTGCCTCTTCCCACTAGGAAGATGAGAAGCCGGCCTTCCTGAGGAAATCCCTGTGGAGGACTGCTGTGCACCTGCTGCCTCACAGCACTAGGAAGCCCCTGCCTTGCCTGACCACTCTGAATGCAGAGGCTGAGGGATTGCTGCCAAGTGCAGAAGTCACACCCTCAGCAGTGTGAGCCCTAGAGTCTGGCAGAAGGGGAAAGGTGGTTAACTTCTCCCAGAGTGTGTGTCTCTGTCCAGGGCAAGGGGATCTGCTGCCAAGGTGAGTGCCAGGCTGAGATCATTAAAGCTTAAGAGACTGAGAACACAGGATCTCAGGTGTCTGGGCCACCTTGAGGGAACTTCCATTGTACCTGAGGGAATAAACATTATACCTGTGGCTCTCAGCCAGGGGCCATTTTTAACCCCAGAGGGACACTTAGCTATTGTAGCTTGGGGAGGGAGCTGTTATTGCCACAACTGTGCAGAGATCAGTACTGCTAAATATTTTACAGCCAGGCAAGGTAACACACACCTGGAATCCCAGTAATCAGCAGGCGTAAGTCAGGTGGATTGCCACATGTTGGAAGCCAGCTTGGGCTATACACCAAGACTGTCTCAAACTTTTTTCTTACAAAGGGGACCAGGAGTATATCTCAGTGACAGACTGCTTATCTAGCATGCAGCAGGCCTTGGGTTCCATTCCAGTACCTGTCAAAAGAACAGATACAGCACCCAGGACCACCTCCCACAGAGAATGATCCTGCCCAAAAGGTTCCTAGTGGTGCTATTGAGAAGGCCAGCATTAAACCCCCAGGCAGAGCCACTATGACTGGTGCTATGCAGAAGGCATGCAGGGCTGCAGACACCTGGGCTTTGGGCAAGGCTTGCTCGAGGTGCAAGGTAACAGGCTAACTATGAAAAATAAGTTGTTTTACCCAAGCAAAAGGAGTTTGACTTTCTCATTTTTGCTTCATGATCATTTTGCCCAAAGCAAAGCACAACAACTTGCGGTTGTCTCCTTTGTCACTGATCCATTGTACCTTCAACTCAGAGTCTCATTCAGGGAACACTTATTGAATGTTTAGTGTGGCCTAGTGTGAGGCCATTACAGTAAAAAGGGCAAATCTGAGAGGACAGAGGTTCAGCTCAGTCAAGGGAGGCTTCATGAAGGCAGTGTTGTCTGCAGAATTCTGAAGACCAAGTACGAAATGTGGACCAAGCAAAGCCAGCAGCTAGTTTTCTGAATATGAAAGGTTCTGGGCCTTGGGATATCACAACCAGAAGCATGAAGCTACTGCCTAAGGGGCTGCAGCTTGAGCAGAGGTGGAAATTTGTTTGTGTGTCAGATCACAGAGATCCTTTAGGTTAGAACCTGCCTGAAGAGTACGAAATTTCAAGGCAGTGATAATGGAAGCACAGGCTGGGAGGGTATGACTGCATGCCGGTGTGCACACAGGCTGGGAGGGTATGACTGCGTGCCGGTGTGCACACAGGCTTCCAGCTTACTCAGCTTGCCTCTGGGAGCATCTGTGCTCTCCAGAGGAAATGACTACTTCAGCCCGAGGCTGGGGCAGGTCAGCAGATGCCTCCTGGATAAAATTGGCTGCCTTATACACCTGGGCTCAGCTTCACCCTGTTCCTGTGCCCCTGTATGTCCTCTGGGTTGCTGGGATAGGTGTTTTGCACCAAAGGTCCCTGTGGACAAGTGAGAAAGCCTACGGGTACAGGAAGGCAGTCCAGAGGCAGCAGGAATAAAAGGTAGGGGAGTTTTTAGGGGAGTCACAAAGTTGGAGGTTAAAGCCTGCAGCCACAGTAAGGGAGGCCTTGTTCCAATCCAAGATGGCAGGTGCAGAGGGTTCCTGCACAAGCATAGGAATCAGCCCAGGAAGAACAGTGAAGGGAGCTGCACTGTGCCTTTAGAGGTCTGAGGCTTGGGTCTTTAGTCATCTACTCAGGAAGGGAAGGCAAACTGCAGGACTCAGCCCAGGTAAGCAGTTAGAACCGGGGCACTGATGGCTGACCCTCGATTTCCCCAAACACTAGCTATGTTAAAACTTGCAACCTTTAGGGGTGCACATAGTAGGCCATAATCAATGTGCTTCCGTCTCCCTTGCAACTAACAAGACTGACCACTGTGATATGACAGGTGTAGGTTACTAGTGTCTTAGAACCTTGTTCAAATGAAGCTGCTATGCACTGTCTTCTTCTACCTTCCCACCGAATTTCAAGCGTGATTCCTGGAGAGTACACAGCCATGTTTGACCTGGTAAGAAGGACACAAAGTCAGAGGAACCTAGGACCCACCCACACCTCCAGACCCTCAGCTACCTACCTCAGAATCTCCGCTTAGTTGTATTGTCATTTAACTGAGCCTTAAGTCAGCCAGTGATTTCCCCAGAACTAAGCCAAGCTGCAGCAAAGGGTGGCAGGCGGTGTAGCAGATCAGAGACTTGAGACGAAAGACAGTTGAGAAGAGGCACAGGCTTTGGAAAGATCCTCTGGCAGTGCAAGGGCAGAAGCACTAGAAAGGATAAAAGGAGAAATTCCCAGGCTTTCGAATTTCAAACCCCCTCTCCCCATCTCACAGCCAAATTTTGAAGACCAGTTAATGGGTACCAATACTTCAGAGGCCAGTAGGGAAAACAGACAAAAATGATTTCCTTTGCTCGCCCTCTCTACAAAGGCAGGACACAATTGTCACCCTTCTGGCCCAATAAGCAACACCCTTTAAAAATGGAGCCCTAGGTTCCCAAATAGCCATGACCTCCTAAGACAAAGCTGGAGCACACCTGCAGCCTTAATGGGGCCTGGCTCTGCCTCCATGTCCTCTTCTGGGAGCATCCATCCCACAACTCCAAGGTGTCTGCCACAATACTGATGAGTGCCTGTGTCCTCAGGGGAAGACAGGAAAGGGAGAAGGGTGCTTGCACAAACTTGTGTCTTCCAGTCATCACTTTTTTTTTTTTTTTTTGGCTTCTCAAGACAAGGTTTCTCTGTGTATCCTGTAACTCACTCTGTAAACCAGGCTGGCCTCGAACTCACAGAGATTTGCCTGATCCACCTGCTTCTGCCTCCCTCCACCACCACCCAGTCATCACTCTTCTTGTCTGGAAGGTTAAGCAATACCCACAAGGCTTCCTGATAGCAGCTGCAAATGATGAGAGGATCGAACAGGAGGGGGGCGGGACTTGACCATGGTGGGTAGGTGCTCTGCTGAGTTTATCCCGAGTGATAAACTGCTACTGTACAAAGCAAACCTTATAACTAGTAGAAAGAGGGATGGAGAGCTGGCTCGGTACTTTTAAGAGCATATACTACTCTTGCAGGAGACCAGAATTGTGTTCCCAGCACCCATATTAGTCAGGTGGCTCAAAACCACCTATAATTCCAGCTCTAGGACTTGACATCTGGCCTCTGAACTTACATGCATATTGTGAATTAAATTTTTTAAAAATATCTTCACACCTCAAACCAAGTATGGTGGCTCAGACCTGTGCCTCCAGCATCTGGGAGACAGGAGGATTAGTTTAAGATCAGTCTCAACCACATAGCAAGTTCTAGGCCAGCCTGGTCTATGTGTGACCCTACCTCCAAACAAAGAAAAAGACAGAGTGAGAAAGCCTTTGAATTATAACATAAAATTGGGGGTGGTGCACTCCCATAAATTTTTTTATATGACAAACACAATAGGGCCAGTAAGAAGGTTCAACAGGTTTTTAAAAAAAAAAAGTGTCACACAAGTCTGAGGACCTGAGTTCAATTCCTGAGTCATACTATGAAACATAGAAGCATTTCTTTAAAGTCCTCTGACTACGCATGCATTCACACATGTGCATGTACGCACGCGCGCACATACACAAAATAGCAATGCCAAAAAACACTGGTGAAATATTTGCAATTCGTTTGGCAAACTGCTGATTTTCCTAGTCTACAGTGAACTATGAATCAAGTAAAATGATCAAAGGATAAAACACACACCATGGAAAATGTGTCAAGGTGTGTATGCCAAGTGTGTACAGATGCCCTCAGAGGCTAGAAGGGAACATGAAGAAAGGCTCACTCTTCAAGATTAAATGGCCTAGAGATACCACTTTCACTGGCTTGACAAAGATCAAAATATTTGATAACATGAGACACAACAGCTACCAAGTTATACATGCTAAACCAGGCATGGTGACACATGCCTGCATTCAGCACACAAGCAGCTGTGGCAGAAGGCTGCTGTGAATTCAAGGCCAGCTTGAGATACTGAGACTGTATCCCAAAATAAAGAAAATGCTCATACCCTTTAACTAGTTTTCTGAGGATCAAACTAGGTTAGACAAGTATTCTGTCAGATATGTCCTTAATGATATTCCTATTTCCAGGAATAGATCTTACATGGTCACTGTGGACCAAAAGTTGGACCCTGTGTGACTATGTAAGTTACTGTATATAAAATGGTGTGTTATGAGACAAAAATGATCCTTAGTGCATTTCATAAGATTCTGGATTATTTTCAAAATAGCCAAAAATTAGGTATGGTGACACCTGAAATATATTCTCAGAAGGCTGTAACAGGAGGTTTCTGGAAGTCAAGGCCATTTGATATAGAAAGTTCTTGTCTGAAAAAAAACCTAAGAGCTGTATAGTAAGTTAACTAATAAAAATATTTAAGGAACTGCTTCTGGGAAGGAAAGCTAAGGAAGCAGAAGAGAAAAAGGGAAAACTTTACAATGAACATCAATTGAATTGAGAATGCAGTATAGAAACAAAACCCATCAGTGACTGGGTAAAACTGAAAGGGAACCAATCAAAACTGAGTTCACATATGACCCAGAACAAGCACGTCCATGCCATCTGGTTATTCTGGCAGCACATTGGACACCTACATATTACATTCTTAAAGGTTAGAAAACTTTTCTATCATGCCTAACCTAGCTGCAAGGTATTAAACTGGTCACTCGGGAGGCAGACGCAGCCAGATCTCTGAGACCAGCCTGGTCTATAGTCCTAGGACAGCCAGGGCAATAGAGCTTGTATCCAAAATAACAATCTGAGATGTAACTCAGAGGTAGAGCACTTGCGGGTTCGGTCCACAGCAACGCAAAATAGTAAGGAATCGTTTATTTGAACAGTTTTACGTATCATAACTGTCAAGACAACACCACAAGGAAGATAAAGGAGGCTCAGAGACCCGAGAGAAAAGGAAATGGGCTCAAGGTCACGGATCCACAAACTTGCCACCAGAACGCTGACCCGCAAACCGCTCCGACGCAGAAACACTCTCGGGAAAAGGACAAAGGCTGGACCACCCGCTCGGCGCGCACCCGCGCAAACACTTCCGGGGGAAGTGCCGACGCCACGCCGAGCTCGCGAGAAGACGTACTGCAGCTGTCGCTCACCCGGCCAGGCCCCGCCCCGCGCCGGCGCGCCTCCAGGAAGGCCCTTCCCCCAGCTCTGGCCGGGCGGGAAGCGGGCGCGCGCTCCCTCCCGTTCCCCTCCGCCCGGGTTGGGGAGGGGGGGGCTGGCGCGGGCCGCGGGGGCGCGCGTTCTCGAGTTGCGTGCTCGCGTACGTCGCCGGGCTTCGGCTGCGTCCGTCCCGCCGCCCGCCCGTTACCGCCGCCGCCGCCGCGCTTTCCTTTCGCCGGCCGCCGCCTGAGGGGGGCCGGGGCCAGCCGCCGCCGGGATGCCGCGGGTGTACATCGGCCGCCTGAGCTACCAGGCCCGGGAGCGCGATGTGGAGCGCTTCTTTAAGGGCTACGGGAAGATCCTGGAGGTGGATCTGAAGAACGGGTGAGGAGGGCGGCGGAGGGGCCGGCCGGGGGACTGACAGGGCCGCGGCGGTAGCTGGGAGGCCGCGGCGACGCAAGCGCGGCGCTCTCTGGGCGCTAAGCCGCCGCCGGCCTCCTTTGCTCCGCCATGGCGGCGGCGCCTCGGGGGCGCGGGTAGGCCCGGCTCCCACTGCGCCTGCGCGGGCGGGGGTGGTGGCGGGATAATGGGGACGGCGGCCCGGGTTGGGTTGGAGCTCTGGGCGCCGGGGAGGCCTGGGTTTCCCTCGCTGGGCCGCGGGACCGAGGCCTGCTTCGTCTCCGGGGAGAGGCGGGCCTTTCCCGCTCTGGGGCTGCTGGGAGCAGACGAGGTTTCCGGCTCCCTTCTCCCTGGTCGCCAGCCTGACGGGCCGGGCCAGAGGGTTCCCGGCGCGTGTTTCCGGGGACAGGAGCTCTGGCTTTTTCTGTGTGCCACACTTTTTTTGGGCGGGAGCCTCTAGTTTGAGTAGTGTAGTGACAGTTTCGAAAGTATCGTCTTGCCGCGCTGAAAGCCTTGCCCCGCTCCCTTTACGAGAGTAAATTAAAGTGCTAGCTCGTTATCTTGGGGGAGTCCGTACAGAGTTTCCACGCTGGGGTTTCGGCTCTCCAACCTGCCAGAAGATGCCTGCTGTTGTAGGATTTGTTGAGTGGGTAGTGGCCACCCTGGCCAGGTCTGCGTCGACTCCCGGTGCAGGTGGAGACACACATCTCGAAATTGCCTACTTAAACAGCCTTCCCCGTGCGGTCTGGGCTTGTACCCCTAATCTGCTCTGGCGGAACAGGGCTAGCAGAGGCTACCAGCTGGGTTCAGGGGGACCGGGTGAGCCGTGCGGCCTGGAGAAGATATTCGCATATTTTGCTTGGGACTGAGAAATACTAGGTTGGACTTGAAAGGCGTTAAGCAGCGGAACGGCGTTGGAGACACCAAGCCTGAGGAGCCCTTAATTTTGTTGCCTTTATTGTTTGGCTGGTTTCTAAGACTTTGCCGTTGGTCCGTTGAGACCAGTAGTAACTGACATTTGAGAAGAAATATACCTTAATATGAGTTGCACAAGAGCCAGCACGTTCTCAGACTGTCTGGATTTCGAATTGACACTTAGAAGAATCTCCTTGCTGAGAAGAAGACTTCGATGAAATGTTCATAGACTACTAGGTTCTCATAAGGGTTTAGACAGTTTCTTATTTTGTTCAGTGAACTTACAGAAAGTATTAGACAACGTGAGAGGATTGCTTTTTTGTGGTACTTATATGTGAGAGATTATCCCCACCCACCTCCCTTTTTCCCCCTACAGCTCAAGTAAGTTGACAGAATAACTTTCTGGGGGAAAGATGGGTTTGGGAAGGTAGATAAGTGAGAGTCAAATCCTGGGTCCTCAGTTTACGTTTGTTTGAGCAAGTGACTTAGTTACTCTGAGCCTGTTTTCTCTGTAGATACTTTGGCGGTACACTCTACTGAAGTCCTATTAGGAAGCATCTCACCTCTTAAGTGTTTGAGAACAGTGTATTATTTGGTCAGGTCTGTTTTCTCAGGGTGTGGATGAGAATTGGAAAAGGTAGTAGGGCAAAACTGAAGAGTGAGTCAGATGTATCCCCCCAACAGGATGCCAGCATGTGCTTCATGATTGAGTAAGGCAACAGAAGTGTACTATTCCTGACTAAACTGTCTGATTGTCGTACATTTTGAATCAAGGAATACTGGTTCTCAGTAAGAACTCAGACAAGTAAAATGTGGAATAGCTTACTAAAATTGTCTTTTTTAACTGTTTGTTTTTATGTTTTATGCATTGGTGTTTTGCCTGCATGTTTGTTTGTTGTGTCAGATCCCCTGGAATTTGAGTTACAGACAGTTGTAAGCTGCCATGTGGGTGCTGGGAATAGACCCCAGGTCATCTGGAGAAGCAGCCAGTGCTCTTAACACCGAACCATCTCTCCAGCCCAGAACAGATTTTTCTTAAAATGAGCTTTGAAGTTTGGATTTACTAGGACTTGAAATGAAAGAGAAGTGTCCAGAAACACATTTTAATTGGTGGAAAGGTGGTCTGATAAGGACCATTTGGAAGATGCCTTCTAGCTGGATCAAACCTCATGAGGATCTAGAAAGTAACACCAAACCTGAAACAGCTATTAAGAGTTTTACACTAGGGGCTGGAGAGACAGCTCCATGGTTAGAAGCACTGGCTGTCTTCCCAGAGGACCTGGGTTCACTTCTCAACACCCATATGGCACTCACAACTGGCACTCCAGTTCATGGGAATCTGACTCCTGTGGCCTCCTTGAGCACTAACTAGGCAGGGCTTGCAGTACACAGACATACATGCAACAGACCATCCATACACATAAAAATAAATTTTAAAAGATAAATATAAAAATAAAAAAGTTTTTTTAAAAAAAGTTTTACACTAAATTTTAAATCATAAATAGATTCAAAGGCTTTGAGGGAAGCATGGAACAATTCAGGGGAGTGCTCAGAGGACAGACCACTCTCATTGCCTGAGTGCTTTAGGAATTCTGATTCTTACATTGCCGAATGATGGGTGATGTGCACAAAATCCATCATTATAGATCAAGGTTGAGTTAAGGAATGTAAATTATTTCTGATATTTAAAGACAGGTGTGACAGACATCTTAATTCCATACAGTATGACCTAGCATTCAGAAATTACAGAAGAAAATAACTTGGGGGAAGAGGACAACAATGTGCTAGAGATGCTGGGGAGGCTGAAGGAAGTAGAGTAGAAGGAGGTGTAGCTATAGGTGTAAGCTCATACATAGTCTTCAGCCTGGGGCAATGGTGGACTTCCTTACAGGGAAGTGTCTGAACACTTCTGGGTTGAAGCTCTGGAACAGGATTTGGATAAATAGGACTGTAAAGAATTGCTAGAGAGTTCCTTCACATTTGTTAAGGTGAGATGTCTTGTAGGTGTTGGCAGATAGATTGTGGGTAAAGTTGAGAATTAATTAGGTAATGGGGTAACATAGCTTTTACTTGCAAAATAGAGATTTAATATCCAGGAGAGGATTTTGTGCATAGGAGCACTTCAGTGTTGCCTTGGGCCAGGCAGCCTGCCTTTGTTTTAGAGAACTTGGAAACAGATGGTTCTTCCTGGGACTACAGGTGTGATGCAAATCTCCCTGGGACCATGTTGACCTTACTCCCTACCTGCCTCAGAAACCACCTGGTGCACTGTGGGCAAGAGTGGACCAAGATTGAATTCTGGGAGTGTCTCAGAGAAACAAAACTACTAATGCCTTTTCCTGTCCCTTCAGCTTTATGGTGGCTTTTATTGACTTTGATTACATGTAGAGTGTATGGAGTTTCTTTTTTAGCAGTAAATCACTTTAATGTCTGGACTTTTATGTACAAAATTTTCTTTCTTGCCACAGACATCTTGTAGTTTCAGTCACAGATCTTTTAGTTTTGAGTAAAACTTAATACATCTTTAGGTGATTTGATTTACCTGGTTAGGAACTAGAAGAATAGGTTCCCAAATCATTGAGGTTTTCTTTCTTAGCTAGCTGGCTAAAGTCCTAAGTTCAAGCACTCAAGGGAAAGTGAGCTGGAAATGCCGGAGCTGTGTTTGCTGTGACAGTGACATGGTGGAGGGCTCGAGTTTCCATAGAAACTTGGGAGTGGTGCTTGGTTTTCTTGTTTTCATTTCTAGTATTACTGGGTAGGTTTGCCTTTACCTTTGTTTAAAATTAGAGTGGTATGAAGCTTGGGGTGTGTGTTTTAAAACTCTTGCAGTGAGTTAGGTCCCTGTTGTGTTTCCCTATCCTAATCAAGCACTACTGGGCCTTATTTGCTGAGAGGAATCCATGCATTTTCTCCGTGGACTGAAGCCTTCCCAGGAGCTTGCTCTTTAGAGGGAGAGTTAAGGAAGTCTAGTTAAGCTAATGTTACGGGTTATGGATCTCTAGTAAGTTGAGCGCTGCCAAATAGCAGGTAAATGCTTTGCTGTTTAGTGATGACACAAAGCTCCCTAACAAAGCCCCACTACCTTAAGATCATCCTCCAGCCTTAAAAGTAGTGCGCCACTTGGGCTGTGTCTCTCAGTCATTTCAGTCTGGTTAGGAATTAATCATATTTTACTTTTTCTTCAAAATACAACATATTTCCCATTATGACAGTTCTACATTGCTTAACTTCTTTCTAATATTGGAAGGAGGACAAAAGGTCATCCAGAGATGATTCTGCATGCATTTGGGGCACGTGGTTTGACTTTTTGTCACATCTACATCTTTCACACGTACATTTTCTTCCTCTAATTTTTTGGTTTTTTTGGTGTGGTTGTTGTTTTGTTTTGAGGCAGGGTCTCACTGAGTAGACCTGGTTGGCTTCAAACTAAAAGAGATCCGCTACCATGCCCAGCTATACATACACGCATACATATATTTCTTGTCTCTTTTCCCTCTTTTTTTCTTTCCTTTTTCAACCAACTTAGGGTCATGTGACACATGATTACCTGTTTACCTAAATGCCTGGTCTGTCTTTTGCATATTCTCTAAGTTCAGCAACCTGCCTTGTTATGATGTGTTGTGTTGTGCTAGGGATCCAACTCCAGGCTCCATGCGTGGTAGACAAATCACTCTACTGCTGAGCCATACCTCCAGCCTCTGTAGTCCCACTTTAGAATGATTATATAGAATTGCTGTATATGAATTCTATTTAGGGTTTACAGTTAAAGCAAAGTTAGAACTGACATTTGGATTGTTTTTGATATTTCACTATTATGCATATGTGGCCCTGGAAAATGTTTTTTTATGTAAAACTTTTTGCACATTTTTAGGATTTGGGGATGCATTTTTATGTTTTCTGGTAGCCCTTGATTTCCAAACCAATAGGTTTTATTTTATTTAATTTTATGTGTGCTGGTGTTTTCCCTACATGTGTGCCTGTGCAGCATGGGTGTCTGGTGCCAGAATAGGCTATCTGGTCTCCTGGAAATGGAGTTACAGACAGTTGTGAGCCACCGTGTGGGTGCTTGGAACTGAACCTGAACCTAGGTCCTCCAGAAAAACAGCCAAAGCGTTAGTAACTGTTGAGCCATCTCTCCAGCCCCAAATAATATTTTTACTTCCCTTGTTTAAGAACTCTTTGTTTTCTGAATTTTCAATAAACTTTTTTTTTCATTTAGCCTTCCAGAGTTAAGAACTTTACAAAGTAACTTTTGACTTAGAGATTATGTGCAGCTTGCAGGTAATTCAGACTGTAAAAAACAGAAAAGAAGTCAGGCAGTGGTGGTACATGCCTTTAATCACAGCACTTGGGACGCAGAAGCATTCTGTGAGTTCAGGGCCATTTTGATCTCTACAAAGCGAGTTCCAGGACAGCCAGAGCTATTAAACACAGAGAAACCCTGTCTCAAAAAAACGAAAGAAAAAAGAAAAAAAGAAAGGAGATATTAAAGGTCTTTTGATGTTTTTTGATGATATATTATGGTAATCCTAACATTTAGGGGGCTGAGCCAAAATGATCGTGTGTTCAAGGCTCAAGGCCAATCCGGACTACATGTTACAGCTAGACCAGGTCTCTTGTTGCCAAAACTGGCCTTAAACCCACTATAATAGCCCAAGGATGACCTTGACCTTCTGATATTCTGCCATCTCCCTCCCAAGTGCTGGGATTCTGGATATGGGCCACTTTATCCATTTTATGCCAAGTATCAAACCCAGAGCTGCATGCGTGCTAAGCAGACACTCCAACTGAGGTATAGCCCCATGTCTTGTGTGCCACTTTTTGTATTGTGTAATTTTCTTATTATATTGGAATCTTCACTGTTGGTTGCCTAAGATTCCTTGTCTAGCTGAGTTGTGCTTTGCCTAAATTATTTCCCTAGGTTGTCTCCTAATTCTAGCTGTGTTGGATATCATACATGAAAACCTTTTTTGCATTTTGTCTTAAGACATATTTCATGGAGCAGAATTCATTAGTCCCAGCAGAAATGAGCACACAAAGGTCTTAATGCATAGTGGTGCACACTTTTAATCCCAACAGAAAGAGGAAGTAAATCTCTGTGAGTTCCAGGCCAGCCAGGACCACATAGTAAGACCCTGTCTCAAAAACAGAAAGAACCATACCAATTTCAAGAACACCAGCAGAAGCTAAGAATGCACACACTGTGACTGCCTCACTGGCATTGGGCCATAGTATTGTTTCACATCTTTGCTGCTTGAAGCCCTATGTGGTGGTGTCTTCTGATAGACAGTCCAGCTATTCAGGTGAAGGCCGGTCTGGGCAATGTAATTAGTCCTTGTCTCAGAAAGAAAGAAAAGGAAAGGGGAAAAAATCCAGTTTCAAAAAACAACAAATTCAGCCAGGTGTGGTAATTTGATTGTAATTCACTTGGGAGGTGGAAGCAGCAGAATCAGAAGTACAGCAAAGTGTCTTTGACTACTCGGAGTTTGAGGACAGGACAGGACCCCAGATGAAGTAATGTTATGTCATTGTTTTGTTTATAACTATTACAGATGCAATTGATCTTATGTTAACTTCTTTTCCCACAACATGAGAGATTTAAACTTTTTTGAGAAATCAATATCAAACAAGACTATACTTTAAATTATATCTAAATATTTTTAACATAAATTACCCTCGCTTCAGTTCTCTCTTCTTGGCTGCTAGACTCCTGGTTTGTGTTATGAATAAACATGCCATGTAATTATTTGGTCAAGACATTTTAAAATTCCATTCTTCATTTAGTATATTGTTCCTCCTTTTCTCATTGAGATGACTGCTCAAATGAGAAGGCTGTGTGCTCAGAGCACAGAATGTAGACTGGATAATATATGTGGTTTGGGTTCCTGGAGATTTGGAATGCTTCCAGGTATTCCAAAAAGTGCTCCACATACCTAAAGAGAAGATCAGGAATGGTACTTATAAATATGTGAGCTAACACTGAGCTCTGAAGCAGTAGAAAACATTAGCAGCTTGCATTTGTATAGTCTCTCTTTTTAAGTCCATTTATGGGGGTGTGGCATGCAACAACACGTGTGTGGAGATCACAGGAAAACTTTTGGGAGTCAGTTCTCTCCTTCCACCTTGTAGTTTTCCAGGACTCAACTTAGGTTGTCAGACTTGGTGAAAGATGCCTTTATCCACTGTTCCATCTCACCAGCTGTATAGTTTCTATTTCAACTGACTGTATCAAAGCACTTTATAAACAAGTGGTATCCTTGGTCTGTGCTACTATAGAAACTGAGGCATGTGACAGGCCAAGATTGCAGAATGAATTTTTGAAAGCTCTAGAAACTGCAGATCATTTTTATTCACATGCCAGCTGCGGCATTGCTATGACAGTCAGGCTCCTCTGCTGTTGTTCCTGCCTGGAGGGGTGACCTGGACTCCTGGGCCTGTTGACCCTGTCGTCTTTTAGAGGCTTCTGCTAAGTCAAAGAACTTAACGTGAGACAGACTGTACTTCACAGTGTTGGCCTTGGGCAGAGAAGGAGGTTAGCCCTCCTCAGGCTTTTCTGTCATGGCCGCCTGGGATAGGATGTGTGTCAGGATCAGCACATAGTTCAGTATTTTGCCATTCCTACAGCCTCTGTTCTTAGAATATCCTTTGAGTGAAGGGCCGGATTGTGTCTGAATTTACAGAGCCAGATTTTAAGGCAAGGCCCTGGATAACTTTTCTGGGCTGAGGTGAAATCCCAGGCTAGAGGTGATAGCTAATGCCAGAAGAGACCTCCAAGAACTAGAGAGAAGAGGGGAGCTTTGAAAGCAGCCTGACCAGATGGTCAAGACTCGACAGGCTTCGTGTGCAGTGAAGCAGTAGATCTAAAAGAACTTGAAATTTTTCTTTCTTTTTTTTTTTTTGTTTTTGTTTTTCGAGACAGGGTTTCTCTGTGGCTTTGGAGCCTGTCCTGGAACTAGCTCTTGTAGACCAGGCTGGCCTCGAACTCAAAGAGATCCGCCTGCCTCTGCCTCCCGAGTGCTGGGATTAAAGGCGTGCGCCACCACCGCCCAGCGAAATTTTTCTTAAAATAATGAAATGGCCAATTTGGGGGAAATATCTCCAAGAAATGGCATTGGCATCTTTAACAAAATTGAAGGGAAAAAGAATAGACAGCTACCTAGGGCCAGTTAGGAAGGATCTGTGAACAGCTAAGATGCTCCCAGAGGCAGAAGTTTTGTGAGCTTAAACAACCTGCTCCAATGTGCTGAGAGGATGAACCCACGTTCTGTGTAGATTTGGGAGCATTGTTGTTGAGTGTGTCCTTGTTTTGGTGAGTGGGCATAATGGACATAGTGGTGCATGTTATTTTGTGTCCTAAGAGATGTGTTCTGAACTGGTAATAATAATAATGAGGTCAATAAACTTGTTTGTCGTTTGTGGTTTGAGCTTTGTGAACTTTAGTGTGAGGCTTCTTAAATGTCAGAAAATTGAAAAAGAGACAGGTGTAATTTTGGACTCTAGCTGCCTCATACTCCTTTAAGGAAAGCAGCTTTTTGACTTTAAAATAACTATTTAGTAATGGCAAGGAGGTTATGGTTAGTATAGTTTGATCCACAAATTATTTACAAATGTGTTGCTTTCTAGGTGTCCCATTTCCTAGGCAAAGAATATGGTAAGAGCAGTGAAGTGGCTTAGCACACTTAGTTAGCTCTTTAACAATATTGTTTCAAGGGAGGTGGTAGGGCATGCCTTTAATACTTGCACTCAGGAAGCAGAGGCAGGTGGATCATCTACTTACTCTAGAGTAAGTTTTATTTAGTTTTTTATAATGATTGTTTCTATTTTTCTCACCTCAGTACGTAAATATTCCTTTAGAGATGGTCTGGTATCTACACTGTGGCTTAAACCCCAGGCTTGGGTTGGGGATTTAACTCAGTGGTGAAATGTTTGCCTAGCAAGCCTAAGTTCCTGGGTTCAGTCTCCAGCTAAAAATCAAAACAAACCTGGAGATTTGAATTTAGCTACTTTGTCATTAAATTTTTTTTTGTCATCAAATGATTTACTCCATGTTAGTCATTTTTCATTATTTTAACTATATACCCAAGCAAATGGACTTAAAAGGAGAAAGATACATTTTAATTCACCATACTAGAAGTTTCAGTCCATGCTCAGCTGGATCCTTGGCTATGGACCTTTGTTAAGGAGAATGTCTTGTCAATTGGAACCTGTGGCGATAGAGACTGCTCACCTTGTGATGACCAAAAGACAGAGAAACAAGAAAGGGCCTATATATTCTCCAAATATATACTATGATCCATGTCCTCCAACTAGGCCAAACCCACTAAAATTTCCACTACTTCCTAATAAGTCCATCAGATTATGAGCTCATTGGATTAATCCATTGATGAGATCAGAGCCCTCAAACTGTTGAAACTTTTATAGTTATTTTTGTTTCCACTAATGGCTTAGTAGAAGACATTTACATCTGAATAGTGTTCACACCGTTACAGGGTTGGCATCTATCTCTGCCTTCACTGTGCTCGTAGCTGTGGTCAGCATGTGGGCATTTGTCTTCTCAGGCCTGTGCTCCTTGAGCCCCTGGGTTTTTTGGGTTTTTCCGGATTCTCTTGTTAAGGACTGGTTTCTTCTGGTCTGGGAGGTGGCAGAGCCTGATGGGTGTAGGTTTCGGTCAGGGTCAGAGTTTGAACAGCCTTAGCCAGAGACCCAGGTCTTAATTCCCTGCCCAGGAGATAGCAGTAGACCTCAGAATTGGGGAGGGTGAGTAAAGCAGTGAGTGCTTCCTTCCTGCAATGCGTGACGCATAGAAAGACCTAGAAAACTAGAAGCTGGTTAATATTACAAAGGAATTTGAAGAAAGCGTCCTAATGGGGTGGAGTAGCTTGGAATTAAAATTAAATCAGGTCTTAGATGTTGTATCATCCATTGCTACTGTTTTGTTCTATTTGGAAGTCTGTAAACCTAATATTTGACTTCTGGCCCATTTATTTTCTCCTAATATTCATGCATAAATATACAAACATTTTGGTCCCAATCACCATTCCTTTGCAAAACTAATTAAATGTATCCTTAAGTAATATCTCATGTCACCACAACTAGGTCCAAGTACCTTTATCCTTATCTAATTTTTGCTGATCCTTGGAAGCAAAGACAGACTGCAGGGGTTGATGCGGGACCTCCAGAATGGAGATTGCACAGAATAATCTTATTTTTCCTCTATTCTTCTAGTCTGTTATGTTCTGAACCCACACATGTTTTCGGAAGGACCAGATGGCTGACACTGGCTAATGGGAACCAAAAGACAAGAGTGAAAGTAACCCGGTTGTCTCATGCCCCAGCTTAGAGTGCTTCACCCTACCCCAAGACCAATGTCCTTTTTCTCTGGAGACTTCACCCTGCTGTACCAAAAAACTGCTACCACCTGGCTTATCTGAGGTTAGATTATGGTTAAGTCAAGCAGCAGTGCTTATTAAATAGAAAAGATTCTCTTCGGGACTGTGGGGAACAAGAGAAGCCTTTCAAAGGCTTTGGGATCTGTGGCTTAAAGCTGGGATTCAAGAGTCCTGAGCCTGGGTTCACCTCCAGCTCCACCACTTAAATGCTCCCTGACCGTGAACAAGCTGCCTGACCTCTCCGTGCCTAGTTATCTCATCATGAGTGAAAATAATCATTCGCTATTCACCTTTATTATGAGTTACAAATGAAATATTACAGACAATAAAAATACGTCTTTATTATGAGCCAAGCACTGTGCTAAATACCCCATAGGTGCTAGCCTTTATTATGTAAAAGCCCTCATAATTGATGAGATAAGAACAAACCAAAAGAAACAGGGCTTGAAAAGAAAAGCATTGCCTTATAAGACGTAAAACTGACGGACGCACTAGAGAAATGGCTGGATGAGCATCAGGCATGCAAGGTTCTGGGGCTTCCTGAAGGAGGTGCTTCTCAGCCATGAGCACGGTTGAAAGGGTTCAGCTTGTGTAGTCAGAGTGTTTAGAAGTACATAAAGATATTAGGAGGCACAGACTTCTAAGCAACAGAGTAATTTTGCTGCTGGCTTTCCCCACTACAACAAAAGAGACAAGCTGCCTGAGTGAAAATAGCTGCAGTCTGCAGTTGTGATCAGACAGAAACAGTCCCAAGGACCCAGCGCAATGAGAAAAACTAGTGAACTTGACAGTAGATAACCAGAGGAGAGTAGTCAGATATGATTGCAAGGTTTTGGGGAGTGCATCAGGTGATCAGGGGCTCTGGAAGAGAGAAATCATGAGGTAGGTTTTCTTCTTTGAAGGTGGGGAAAGATCAAGTGCAGACTGAGCTGTGGCCAACCGTTTGCAGACCAGGAATCCACACTAGCTCTAATCAGAGAGCTCTTGGTGTGCGGGAACTGCCAGTTTGCCGACGTGAAAGAGCCCCAGGCTGGGTAATGGTGAGCCCTGAAGTCGCACCCCAGCTCTGCCACTGAGTGAGCACGGGTAAGTCTTCCACCTTCTCTGGATGGCCTTGATGGCCCTCCCTCCTCTGAGACTAAAGAAAGGGAGGGCAGAAAGCCAAGAGCAGCCTCCTTCCTGTCTCAGAATAGGAAAGGGTCTCAGGAACCTGCTCCTGGAGCAGCAGCTTGCCACTATGGGTTGTAAACTCCCTCAGTCACTGTGGAAGTCAGCTCACACCCCTGACCACTGATGCTAAGCAGTAAATGTGACACTGGTTTATATGCTGGAAGGGCCTGGCTGCTAGTGCCCTGGAATGCTGCAGACCTGTGGAGTCAGGGCAGTTACACTGTTCTCATTCACACGCTTCTCCAAGTTGGCCTCACCTGACCACAAGAGTTGGCTGTAGAACTGTCTTTGTTCTACAGGTTTCCGTGCACTTGATGCAGCTGTCAAGAATTACTCTTTCCTGTCAGTGTGCCCTTTTCACTTCTTAAGACCCAAGTTGGCTGAAGCCTAGGATCAACTGAGTGCTTTGAAAAAAAGCTGTTTGATTCCTGTTCACTGAATACCATTTCTTTCAGGGCAGATTTAAGGGCTCTGCCCTCAAAATACAGTGCTACTGGCTCTAGATTGAGGGTTCAAGCCACCCTGTGGGTTAACTTCAACAGATGAAAATTTTTCCTTGGCTACAGCAACATCCCTAATCCTGACCAGCCATGGAGAGGTTCGGTTCTTACAAGGAAAATGAGTGAATGTGGGAATGGCTCACCACATTGGGAAAGCAAAACTCACATCCTGCTGATGGTTGGCTGAGGACTGTCATGTCCACATACAAAGAAAAGCATGTGGCACAGTTTTAGGACAAAGGTGAGCAGAGATCCACTGTGGAAAGGGGCACATTTCCTTTTTGAGAGACCGTCCGAGGCATGCTCCTCGGTAAGCAGTGTTGGTGGGTGTCTGCAGTCGCATGGAGGCTTGCTTTCCCTGCTCCTTGTATCCACTCCCCGGCAGCACCCCCTAGTCAAACCTGCTCAATTAGTCATTGAGTAGCTCATCTTCAGGCCAGCCATGCTTATCATTTCTCCCCTAGGCCTGTTCTCCAGTCTCTGATGAGTGAGGGTCTTTGGAAGACAGACAGCCCTAAATAAACTGTTCTGAAGAGGGTGAGATAAGTGGCGTCCTCTTCGGTGAAACATAAAGGAAAAGGCAAACCTCGTGGTGTTCAGGACCTTTGGTATTTACAAGTACTGGGGTCAGAGAAAGCCTGCTTGGCAGCATTGTGAATTTGGGTGATAATGATAACTCTTGCAAGAAATGTGACTAGCATGTCTAAAATGGATAGCTTAAGAGACCTTGTATTGAAATCAATATGTCATTCCAGTTGTGCTTTTGCAGTTTGACCAATAACTAAGCAGTATATCAGCTGTGCCTGAGGAAGACTAGAGCATTCATTCCAGGGGTGAGAATGGGCCAAAATCTTAGCAGCCATGGGTGCAACATGGCTTTGCTCTATGCTGTCCAGGTACCCACTGGACTTGTTTCAGAACCATAAGGAGAAAGTAATACTAGCTTTCCCTTCCCCTCATTCTTTTGACTGTATTTGTCAGGATCTGCCAAGGCCACGGGAAACACTTTGGCAGAGAAGCAGTAGAGAATCACTGAAGGAAAACTTTGTGTTTAATTGAAGTGTTGTGTGTGTGGTAGTGCTTACACATAGCATGAGGAAAGCATGAAAGGTTGCCACCCTAGAGGAAGTTGAGATATGGGTTTTTAATCAGCCAGTCTCTGCAAGATAGAGCCTACACTTAAATTCCTTCTCTCCAATCCCCTCACACTCATCAATCTCATGCTAAAATCTCTTTAACAGTGTTCCTAATGCTGCAGCAGCAGGTTTATAGTTAGAGAAATTTATCTGTCCAAGTCATGTTTTGTGAGACTTACAGGTCCCACCAGGTGCTTTGTCATGTGATAAAGTCACACGTATGCCTCAGAATCCCTACCTACCTAGACAGAAAATTCCAAAGAAGAGCTTTGTTGGTTTTTTTGAGAATAGGTCAGTTTCGTGTTACTTGGTATGAAGTACAAAATGGGTGGTGTTCATGTTAATATTTAATTTTAAAAATACATTTATTAGGGCTCGAGAGATGGCTCAGCGGTTAAGAGCACTGCCTGCTCTTCCAAAGGTCCTGAGTTCAATTCCCAGCAACCACATGGTGGCTCACAACCATCTGTAATGAGGTCTGGTGCCCTCTTCAGGCATGCAGGCATACATGCAGACAGAATATTGTATACATAATAAATATTTTTAAAAAATACATTAATTAGCTGTGCAGTGGTGATACATGCCATTAATCCCAGCACTCAGGAGGCAGAGAGGCAGGTGGATGTCTGAATTCCAGGATAGCCAGGGCTACATAGAGAAACGCTGTCTCAAAAAAAAAAAAAAAAAAAAAAAAGGAAAGAAAATTTAAAGAAGGGTGCAGGTTGGTTTTTGAAGAATCTGATATTAGATTTTCTTTTTGAAGATATGAAAATTTAGCTGAAGGACTGCTAAGTTGTTTAAAACTAATTTGGGACCCACAGTTTTAAAAGATATCTTAGATAATAAAATGTTAAATTTATCCCTGACTCTGTTGCTATTCTCTCTTGGTCTAGACCTGCCCAATTTTGAAAGTTTAAATTATCCACTCATTTAGTATACTCTTGATGTTGAGACAAACCTTAGTTGTATGTAGCATATACTCTTCCTTGGCGATTAGGCACAAACAAGTTTGCTGTAAAGTTTGTTCCTTACAGAACTGGGCCTACAGCCAGTCCAGGGCTTGCTGACCATCTTAATATAGTTGTGAGTCAAAGCTCTGCACAAAAGCCCTGCTGAGTTCTTAATGAGAGAGTTCCTTAACTTTTGTGCCTCAGTTTCTTATTTGTGAAGTTGGGTTTACTGGTACCTGACTCTATGATTATTAATTAAAGTCACATTGTTTAGAATAAGAGGTTGTTTGATGAATACATTGTATTACTTACCCAGGCTGCTGCCTCTTTGGGGGGGGGGCATTCCCTGGACCTGCTCACAGAAAGCAAAGCTGAGTGGACTGCATTTTGATAGAAACACACTGACCTACTATTTGTTCCATCCTTAGAACCAGAATTCCCCACCATTTCTCCTTTTTCTTTCTCTATGCTATTTTTGTGATTTCAGCTCCATCCAGCATGCCATTGGCAGAGAGAAATAACAATCTAATGTCTGATTTGATCTTTGATCTGGACTTTGTCATTAAAATGCTCCAAATAGATTTTTAAACTTTTCACAGAGGAGTCACCAAAGCTTTCTTGTGAAATAAATTGGACCTTAAGACAACTGTTTGAATAAGTACCCCCATAAAGGCTACTAGATGACCCCCTGTGGAGTTTTTAGAAGTAAATATTAGGAAATAAAAGACCAAATTTCCTTTGGCATCATAAATTGTCCCTGTGTCTTGCTTCAGCCTCAGTGGTAAAGATTGGTCTGTCTGAGCATTGATTTATGTTTAAATGACTGTGCCTCCCCTAAGTAGGCTGTCACTGCTTTCCTGAAAGGTCACATGAGCTCTGCATGTAAGCCATAGAATGGGGTGATCTCTGCTGAGAGCAGCATCACATAGGAGTCTAAGCTGAAGCCTCACCGAGCCCACAGCTGCTGGGCTTCCTGCCTCATTTGCCCTGCAGGACTTAGGGTCTTGGGTTTGTGATTCTGTGATCTGTAATTATAAACCTTAAGTGTTTAGGGGAAATATTTTTTGATTTTCCTGTAATTGATTTGTTTAGTCTTTAGGAGTCGGTGCTGTTGTGACCTCACATTAATTCACTTCTGATCATTGACGGGTGCTGAGCCAGTGGATGGATACCTTTTAAAGAGAGAAAGCCATTTCATCACGCCCATGGCAAGTGCTCTTGCCCATCCTTCTACTTGGTGTCTGCTTGTCACCTGGTGCCAAGGGCAGTGATACCATGAGCAGAGGGGCGCAGAGCTGATCCAGGACTGGTCTGCACAGTTAGAGAAAGGACTATACTTGGATCTTTTGGGTATTTTATGATCTCTAAATAGATCCTAAACCAAGCCAAAGTAAAGTAGTGTTTGGATTTGTTGTTTTTTTAATTTGCTTTTTGAAAAATTTTACCTTGCCAGGTATGGTGGCACACACCTTTAATCCCAGCACTGGAGGCAGAGGCAGGTGGATCTCTGTGAGTTCAAGGCCAGCAAGGGCTATAGCAAGACCTGGTCTCACAAAAACAAACAAATTATCTGTTAAATAATCACTTCCCTGTTGACTCATCTTGAGGAAAGGCAGCTGCAGTATAGTGTCCCTTAAGGATTTTTAGTAGTTTTGAACATGAGTGATTAGGAAGGCTTTCTTTTATTTGCCTTGACAAATGCAACAGCATGTTTGTTTAAGACCATTATTATTATTGTACTCCTAATTCCAGCCTGTGGAAGCCTGTTTCAAAGACTCCACAGAGCTACATAAGCAGGTGTTCTGAAAACACTTCCTGTTAAGTAAGTAGGTGTGTCTTATTTTTCTTTCTTTTTTTAATGGAGATTTTTTTTTCTTAAAGTTTGAATGCCACTTAGACATTTTAGCATAAAGAACCCTCTAAAACAAAAGGGGACCACCAAGCTCAGTGGATTAAGGTGCTTTCTGCCAAGGCTGACTACCTAAATTCAATCCTTAGGACCCATGTGGTGGAAGAAGAGACTCAACTCCCACAAGTTGTCCTCTGACCTACATGCAGGAGCCATGATGCACACTTTTTTTTAAATTATAATTTAAAAAATTAACTCTCTAAAGTTTGACCTGGACCTTGTCACCTTGAGAGATTTGTTTGGAAAGAACTCTTTAGTAAAGATAAATTTCAGCAATTTTGCATTCTCATTTGACATTTTAACTAATAGATCACCAACTCAAGAAACTGAACTAGGTAGACACAGTGGTACACACCTGTAATCCACACACGGGGAGAGGGAGGGGCTGCTAAGTTCAGGGCCAGCCAGGGTTCCACAGTGAAACCCTACCTCCCCCCACAGAAAAAATAATCCTGAGATTTTTGTTGTTGTTGTCCCTGGCAAGTCTTGTGGCCTGTGTCCAGTGTCACTGTGTTTAAAGAGGAACAAACACTGTTTGCACTGTGCACAGCTTGCAAGAATCTAAAGAACTGGCTTGTAAGTCCTTTGTGACTGGGCAGGATCCGAAGGATGACTTTGGTTTTTAAATACAGACAGTATTCACAGAGCAGGTCTTTCATAGACCAAACTAAATCTTCATTCAAGAGAGTTTAACCTTGCTTGTAAGTATTTTACAGATTCTGTACTTTGCTTAACAAACTGTAGTCTGTAGCAGGCATTAACAGGATTTGGGGGGCAGTTTCCCCCATATGTATTAAACCACCAACCATATCTCTTTTCTCGAAAGTATCTAGTAATACAGTATATAGACTCTTATACAGTGGTATGTAGACAGCTCCAGCCTGTCTCCAGACACCATGGAAATGAACTTGGAATCCCACGGGGAAGTAAGCAACTCCAGATGTTTTCTCCAGTAATTTCTAGAACAATTAATTCTTTTGTGACTGATTTGTTTAGGTAGGAAAACAGGAACTCTCAAAAAAAATCTTTGGCAAAAGAGACTTAAGAGAATGTGACTTTTACCTGCTTTACTTTGAACATGATTTAGCAGTTAATAAAACAGTGTATCAGTGGAGGCCCATCCACACCTAAGGTACACGTGTAAAACTGCCGGAGGGTGAGTTTTCATGTGGTGTTTAAAATATCACTGATCTGTCCCAGGGAAGTGCAGAGTTTTGATTCCTTAAACCAAGCAGCCCTTGAAAGCATTTGCTGCTGCTTCCTGCTAGACTTTACACAGCCTTCGACTCTTGCAGTTGCCTGTTGGCACAAAACAAGGTGGTTCTGGCTACACAAAAGAGAAACTTGGCCCTTAGTTTGCAACCCCCAGCCTGTGCTAAGCATGAACCTCATTGATTTCTGACATGTTAGTGGAGCTGGTTGCCAGTGGTGCTGACCAGGTTTTGTTTGCTCTCTTGTAGGTATGGTTTTGTGGAGTTTGATGATCTGCGTGATGCAGATGATGCTGTTTATGAGCTGAATGGCAAAGACCTCTGTGGTGAACGAGTCATTGTTGAGCATGCCCGAGGCCCACGCCGGGATGGCAGTTACGGTTCTGGACGCAGTAAGCATTTGAAGAACATATTTGTATCAGTAACATGCCTTTGTTATAAATGCTAATTTTTAAAGTAATGTTTTATTAAAAGTACTGATATTTAAGCTGTTTCTATAAGAGTGTATCTTTTAAAATACAGAATTGTAAATAAAATTTTTAAAACTCAATGGCATAAATTTGTTTTAATGCTTCATAATGTTTAACGATGTGTTTTTCTCTGTAATGCAATTGTTTCACATATATTTATAAAAGATCTCAATTTTAATTAAAAGAATTCTTAGCCGGGCAGTGGTGGCGCACGCCTTTAATCACAGCACTCGGGAGGCAGAGGCAGGCGGATCTTTGTGAGTTCGAGGCCTGCCTAGTCTACAAGAGCTAGTTCCAGGACAGGCTCCAAAGCTTCAGAAAAACCCTGTCTCAAAAAAAAAAAAAAAAAGAATTCTTTGAGGCTAAGATGGCCGCCTGTTCCATTTGTTGACCTTGGTTACCCTTCTATGGGTGGCCCTTGGCTGATCCAAAACAGGAAGCCATGTGATAACCACAGTCATACTCAGACCTAGGTGGTGAGAACCCTTTAGCTGCAGATGAGATTGGGTTCTCTTTTTTCCCCCCATGTAAAATATTCACAAAAAAATTTAATCACCATGGGTAATAATAGTAACTGATTTAATAATTTGCTTTTCCTAAATTGTTATCCCTTATGTATGCTAATTTAAAATATAAATATTAATTGACGAGTATGTGTTCTTACAACTTGCTAAATTTTCATGTTTAAACTCTAGAATTAAAGGTGAGGCTAAAGTTAAAATGTACATGCCATTGTTTGGAGAGGAGGCATGAAGTTGTATATTTTGAGAGTGTGCTGTGTTATCTCCATTTTACACTGTAGTAATCCATCTGTTTGAACCTTCTAAAGGTGGATATGGCTATCGAAGAAGTGGGCGAGATAAATATGGTCCTCCTACCCGCACAGAATACAGACTTATTGTGGAGAACTTGTCAAGTCGGTGCAGCTGGCAAGACCTCAAGGTTTGGGCTCATCAACTTCTCAGATAAGGTTGGGCATGGGTAAGAGTAGGAAACAAGCAATTTATGCAGGCCTGGGCATTCACGGTGTAATGATTACAGACTTATAAACCACCAGAGCATTGGGCAATTCTCCAGATAAAGGTCCTGTAGGAGTGCAAAAGGCATCAAAACACCACTCCTACTTTACATATGAGGAGGCTAACTGCTCCAAAGAATCAATTTTCCATTGCAGACAGTGTTCTAGGGAGCTAATGGGGTGGCGCTACATAGACAAAGCTAAAACAACCCATGTTTCTGTAAACCCAAGCTGGAACATTGCAGATGTCAGCTTCTAGTGTGGGTTGGCACAATGAAACTGTCTAGCCTGTGTTCTTCTGTAAGATTTCTTTCTCAGTCAGGTGTGGTGGTATGCATGGATAAGCTGTCAGGACAGGAAGATCATGAATTTGAGGCCAGCCAGAGCTACATAGTGAGTTCCAGAAGTGAAACCTTATCTCAGAAAGGTGGTGGGGGTCATCCCCTCTTTCAAGAAATACTTACTGAAGCTAGGTGGTGAGGGCGCACACCTTTAATCCCAGCACTTGGGAAGCAAGAGTTGGGCAGATCTCTGAATTGGAGGCCACCTGGTCTATAGAGTGAGTTCCAGGATAGCAAGGACTATGCAGAGAAACCCTGTCTCAAAAACAGAAAAAGGGGAGAGAGAGAGAATTTGGTTCCAGAGGCAATTTCACAGTTTCCTGTGTAGCCTGGCTGTCCTGGAACTCACTTATAGACCAGGCTGGCCTCTAACTGCTCTGTCTCCACAAGTGCTGGGATTAAAGGGATACACTACCACACTTGAAAGAGGCAACTCTTACTATGGGGCTCTCCCTAACTTTGCTTCATGAAAATATAATTCCATCTGGGTGGTGGCGCATGCCTTTAATCCTAGCTCTCTGGAGGCACAGGCAGGCGGATCTCTGAGTTTGGGGCCAGCCTGGTCTACAGAGCGAGTTCCGGGACAGGCTCCAAAGCTGCACAGAGAAACCTTGTCTTGGGAGTTGGGGGTGGGGGGTGATTCCGTACTTGATTCTTACTGTCTCTGTTCACTAATGACTACCTCACTGACCTTAAGCAGTTAACAACTTTGTTGAAATTTCTGTCCATATCTGTAAGATTGGTAGTTATATCTGCCTATGTGATTATAATTAGGAGTAAGCACTTAAAACATGATGGAGCACTCAGTGTGGAGCTGCTGTTAGGAGCTGTCTATTACCCATCACTAATTTGGAAACATGGCTAGCTGAAATAAAGTGGTGGTGCTGGGGACTGAAGAGGTGGCTCAGCAGTTAAGAACATTTGCTCTTGGGGCTGGAGAGATGGCCCAGTGGTTGAGAGCATTAGCTGCTCTTCCAGAGGACCCAGGTTCAATTTCCCAGCACCCATATGGCAGCTCACACTTGTCTGTAACTCCAGTTCCAGGAGATCTACACTTGCTCTTCAGCAGAGCTGCATTTGCACTCACGTGGTGATTCAAACTAGTCAGCCAGGCATGTGTTAATCCCAACCCTCAGGTAGATCTCTGTGAGTTTGTAACCAGGTACAGAGGACCCAATACCTTCTTCTGACCTCCCTGAGGTCACATGTAAGCAAACACTCATACACATATAGAAATTAAAAAATAGTAGCACTGGCCCAGCTTTTTACCAGTTGTCTTCACCCTCATCTTGTCAGGGTAATCCCACTTTGGTCTAACTATGACTAATGTCCTAGTTTGGATGGCTCCCAACCCTTTATCCAGAACCCATACTTCTACAAATAAATCAAATAAATTCTGTACAGAGGCATTCTTGATTGGATTATGAATAATGATCAAAATCTAGGTGTAACCTCCACTCACGACAATTGAGAAACCTTCAGAAATATGCAAGGGTGGTGACTAGGAATATTATGTATATTAAGACACTGACAGACATGTTTGTGATATAGCAAGTAGGGAAATGCCATAAAATGACCTGCTCAGTGTCTTCAAACTTGGTCAGGACAGAACTCAACAAAATGAACTCAGGCCACAAATGTCTATCAAGTGTGTTACATACTAACACTGGGAATTAGCCAATGCCCTACATCTTAAATTCTGCCCAGAGTCATTCCTCTCGGTCATCTACTTTACTTCCTTTATTCATACATCAGGTCTGGCTCTGTTCTTCGACTTGACCTGACCACACTGTCCTGAGACAATGAGGACAGAGGCCTGTGGTCACTTAGGCCAGTTTCAGTTGCCTTCTGCACTTAAACTTGTATTTTTTTCTTTAGGATTACATGCGCCAGGCTGGAGAAGTGACGTATGCAGATGCTCACAAGGGACGAAAAAATGAAGGGGTGATTGAGTTTGTGTCTTACTCTGATATGAAAAGAGCTTTGGAAAAGTTGGATGGAACTGAAGTCAACGGCAGAAAAATCAGACTAGTTGAAGACAAGCCAGGTTCTAGACGGCGCCGTTCTTATTCCAGGAGCCGGAGTCACTCAAGGTACTGTTGACATTGTGAGTGGGCATTCTACAGTAATTCACTAACCAGCATGGACAGCCCACTCCTGCTCTCCTTTTGGGTTCTCAGAGCATGATTCCATACGGTTCAGTAACTCAGAACTTTGATCTGAACATTTATTTGTGAAACTCCTGAACTCTTACATCACAAATATAAACAGAAGTAAAGTCCTTTTTCTGAGGCAGGACTCGGTGGCCTCACCTTTCTTCTGGAGAGCTGAGTCACAGACTGGGTTAGAAGCATGTGTGGCCATTGTGCCTGTGCTTACTCTTCTTCATGAGCAAGTCTCAAGAGTAGAGATCACCAGACAGACCTGGCCCCTGCCTTCCCTGGAGAAAACAGGCAGTGAGCAGGTGGTGGCCATTGTGACCATTGTGATGGGTCCACGGGGCTGTTTCTCTAGAATGAGGCAAGGGTGATTCCCAGGATAGCGAGCTACAACTTTTCATACATTTGTGTTGAAGTGAGGCTGTCAGTACATTTTCCCACAGTTTAAATTCCCGGTGAACTCAAGGGTAGGACTTGGAACATTAAAAACGGGGCATATTTCAACAAGGCTACAGCCTTAGTAGTGCTCTGTCCCTAACTCCTGTCACACCATCAGTAGCATCTGTGTGACTGACCACTGTCTAGAAACAACAAAGGTGCGCTTTGGTGTCTCTGGATGAGTGTGTGTGTTGTGTGTTCCACTACAATCATGATTTTAGTACTCAGGCTGATTCTGTCTGCTGTCGCTGGAGCCCTGTTATCTTCAGTCTCCTGCCTTTTGTTCCTGTTTGCTTTCCATTCGAATGCACTTTACTGCTTCCCCATGCCTTGTGGTCATTCTCAAACCTCAAAGTTGAAAGGCCAGTTTGGATATGATTGCAGTGGTTCTGCCCTGTTTTCCTTCCTTCCTTTGTATTTATTGCATACTCTTGTGTTTGCGCTGTTTGAAGCACATTGTAAGTTACAGCACTTACCTAACTATCCCCAAGAACACACACAGTATATAATTGTGTCTTTACCAGACAGCAAAGCGATATTCATATTTACCTGGTTGCTCCATGGGTGTGTTTGTGCTGGAGTGTTTCCTGGCCAGGATCTGGCTCAGTCATGTAGCAGAGATCATTAAGTTTCTTTAACCGGGAACATTCCCACATACTGTCTTTGACTCTTGGCACTGGGATTGCGAGCATGCACCACTATGCCCTACTGCTATGTGAAACAGGTGGCTTTTGATTGAAGAAATGTCTTGGTTTGCTCTAGACAGCCTCTTTTTTATACAATTAAAGTTTTTTATGTGTGTGGTTGTTTTGCCTGCATTTGAGTGCACCTGCTACCTTCCAGGGCCAGAAGAGGCATCCTATCCTTTGGGATTGGAGTTACAGACCATTGTCAGCTGCCATGTGGGTGCTGCATATCAAACATGGGTCCTCTGCAAAAGTAGCCAGTGTATTAACTATTGAACCATCTCTTGAGCCGCTCTAGACAGCCTTTTATTGGCAATCTTTTTTTTCTTAAGTTTTATTTTATGTGTATGGGTATTTTGCTTTGCATATATGTCTGTCTACCGTGTGTGTGCCTTGTATCTGCTGAGGTCAGAGGAGGGAGGGAGGGTATTAGATCCCTTGGAACAAAAGTTACAGATAGTTGTGAGCCACCTTATTAGTGCTGGGACTTGAACCCAGGTCCTCTGCAAGAACAAGTGCTCTCAAACACTGAGCCAACTCTGCCGCCCCTTGTTGGTAATTTAAAGTTTTTGTTTTCTCACTTGTGTGTGGTGGTTCACACCTCTAATCCCAGGTCTCAAGAGGTAAGGCAGGTGAGTTCTGTGAGTTCAAGGCCAGCCTGGTCTACCTAGCAAGTTCCAGGCCAGCAAAGGTTAATGAGACCCTGTCTCAAAAAAGTTTTTTCTCTCCACAGGTCTCGCTCTCGAAGCAGACATTCCCGGAAGAGCAGAAGCCGAAGTGGCAGCAGCAAAAGCAGCCATTCAAAGAGCCGATCCCGATCCAGGTGGGCCTGCAGCTTCCCTTGTCCTACCTGCTTCCATGCATTAGATTGAGCCCCATGTGCTCTGTGCGCACTTTACTTCCTGACTTGAAGAGTGTCTAGTCACCTGTTACTCACTTAGCACCTATGTCTTCCAGGTCAGGTTCCCACTCCCGCAGTAAGAGCCGCAGCCGCAGTCAGAGCCGCAGCCGCAGTAAGAAGGAAAAAAGCCGGAGTCCCAGCAAAGACAACAAGAGCCGCAGTCGCAGCCGTAGTGCCGACAAGAGCCGAAGCAAGAGTAAAGATCATGCTGAAGACAAGCTCCAGAACAACGACGGTGCTGGCAAAACCAAGAGCCGCAGCCCCAGCCGCCACGGCAGTAAGAGTCGGAGCAGGAGCAAGGAGAGGAGAGCAGAAGAGGAGAAGCGAAGGAGCGTGAGCAGGAGTCACAGCCAGGAGAAGAGACGAAGCCAAGAGAAGAACCTTCTCAAGAGCAGGAGCCGGAGCCGGAGCAAAGGGGGCAGCCGGAGCCGCAGCCGCAGCAAAAGCAAGGACAAGCGGAAGGGCAGGAAGAGAAGCAGGGAGGAAAGCCGGAGCCGCAGCCGCAGCAAAAGCGAGCGCAGCCGCAAGCATAGCAGCAAGCGTGACAGCAAGGTCAGCAGCAGCAAGAAGAAGAAGGAGGACACCGACCACTCCCGGTCACCGTCCCGCTCAGTGTCAAAGGAGCGGGAGCATGCCAAGGCAGAGTCTGGCCAGAGGGAAGGCCGGGCTGAGGGAGAGAGTGCGGGTCCCAATCCAGAGCCCCGAGCCAGGTCAAGATCCACTTCCAAATCCAAACCTAGTCTCCCTGCAGAGTCGCGCTCCAGGTCGAAGTCAGCTTCAAAAACACGCTCTCGGTCCAAGTCTCCATCCAGGTCTGCTTCCAGGTCACCCTCCCGATCTAGATCCAGATCCCACTCAAGGTCCTAACTGGCTGTGCCACACTGGAACTGCCGAGAAGTCTTTTGTACATGTTGGTAGCCGTAGCACAAGAGTGAAGTAGAACACCCTCACCGCTGTACATTGAACTCCCCTAATGGCGTGTCTCCAATTGTTCAATCTCAGTGCTTCCTCGGTACCGCCTCCTGGCGCCAGGCCTCCCGCTCCACTGAAAAGCAGCTCCTCCAGCCTCCCTTTACTCACAGCAGGACATCCAAACGCCTTGGCTCTAAGGCCTGGCCACGGCTAAAGGGAGCTCAGCACCCCGATGGCTTCTCGGGCTGGAATGATGGCATAGGTAGGTGTGGTGAGTTCAACCGTTTTGCCCTTGAATTGATGCCCTTTGATGTATGCCACGTAGTGAAAGTGCAACAAGTCTTCAGTTTCCCACCACTTTGGTTTCCTATTTTTGGACTTAACAACGTTGTGAATAGCACAGTCAAGAGAAATTGATACTGCATAGCCCATAGGAAGTAAACTGTAGAGCTCCATATTCTGGTATTGTGATTATATTGTTTTATATTAAAAAAGAAAAGAATTTTTTTTAATTTTATTTTTCCCCGTCTTGCAAAGTATAGTGACCCCTGTTTCCATTAAATTTGAATAAAGACTATTTTTGCTTGACAAAATTTCATCGTGCTTGAATCTAAGTAGCATTTCCTGATGTGTCATCTATCCTGTGGTGAGGAAACAAGACTTCCCAAAGGACTTTCTCACCCAGCAGAGTGAAGGTGAGTCCCCATTTTTGATTCTGGGGTTCTCTTGAGAAGCTTGTGGTCAAGCTGAAGAGAAATGAGGCCATCTGGAAAGCACGTCACCAGTGAGTTCTTCACAAGCAGTCGGTTCTTCCGTGTTTGTTGTTCTTGTCATGGGGCTTTTTCGCCATGGCCCCTTCACTGTAAAATCTGAACTGAAAACCAGGGACAAGCTGCTGGATTCCTTCTCCCAGTCGTTCTTGCATTAACTGCTACTTAGCTTAGGAGATCCCTGAGACAGGAGTCCAGCCTGGTGCTTGAGGGTTAGCACAGCAAGGACGGTACTCGGCACCTTAGTCCATGTGGCAAGCAGGAGGACAGGAGTCTGTTGATCTGTCCCTGGAGTGCAAGCTGTTTGTAGAAATACAGAATAACTGCTCTCCTCCCAGAGCTGTGACCTGTCTGTAAATGGCCAACACTGAAGGTGGCCACTGAGGCTTAGGCTTGAAGACATGTGTTCAGGAGGCACACTGGTTGAAAGGAAAGCTGAGCAAAGCCGCCCAGGTTGAAAAGCATAGGCAGTGTGCCAAGGAACGTGGGTTTGAGTAAGTGGTAGGGCAAGCCCAGCATTGGTGATACTCAGATGAAGGTATGGGAGGGGAGCCAACCTCTGACCTTCCAGCACAGCGAACTTTGAAAGCATTGAACAGGAAAGTGCTCACAAGAGCAGTGCTGGGGGCCTGCAGGCTAGAAGGTGCAAAATACCAGATGGCATGGAGCATGGTCAAGGCCGTGACAGGAGAGGACATAAGAATGACCAGTGAGACATAGTCAGTGGCCTGGAAAAGGGATTTGGTTGCTGGTGGTGAAGCCACTCTGAACAGAAGAGGTGGTGAACTGGCTCAGTTTGGACCATGGGATCCCTACAACAGTCCATGAACAGTCTAGACAGCCAAACTGTAGATCTCCAAGACTCTGGTGAGCTTCCCATACCTTTATCTGGGCTCATTATGTGGTCGTGACAAGGTAAAGAATCCACCTCAGTATCATACAGGTCCCCAGTAGATGTAAAAAAACACTCTCTCCTCACTTTACCCCTGTAAGGATGGGGACATTCGAGGCATTTTCTTGTAAGTGTGGTGGTTTGGGTTTTTTTTTTTTTGGTTCATGTTTTGCCTACATGTATGTGCATACCGTGTGCATGCCTAGTGCCTGTGGAGGTTAGAAAAGGGTGTCAGATCCCCTGGAACTGGAGTTAGAGATTGTGAGGCGCATGTGTGCAGGGTACTGAATCCAGGGCCTCTGCAAGAGCAGGAGATGCTTTTGACATCACGCTGTCTCTCCAGGCCCTACAATTTTTAAAATTCATCTATATTTCACTCTTTTTTTAAAGATTTATTTATTATGTATACAACATTTCTTCCATGTATGCTTGCATGCCAGAAGAGGGCACCAGATCTCATTACAGATGGCT
This sequence comes from Ondatra zibethicus, assembly GCA_004026605.1. Classification (NCBI taxonomy): domain Eukaryota; kingdom Metazoa; phylum Chordata; class Mammalia; order Rodentia; family Cricetidae; genus Ondatra; species Ondatra zibethicus. The sequence goes on along the minus strand of PVIU01013608.1, from coordinate 5,306 downwards.
GTGAGCCACCATGTGGTTGCTGGGAATTGAACTCAGAACCTCTGGAAGAGCAGTCAGTGCTCTTAACCTCTGAGCCACCTCTCCAGCCCTATATTTCACTCTTATAACATTTTTCCATCCCACCTTTCAAGCTTTGTTCCATTCCTTTGGCGTCTAAACAAAGGTATGCTTCTAAATTAAACTATGTGGGGAACGTGGACGTGGGGAAGTTCACTTCACTTGGCATATTGATTCTAACCAATAATCTTTAGGTACAACCTTCCTTACGAAAATTCTGTATGTACGCAGATCCCTGGTGGTGGGTTTCGCTGGCGGTTCCAAGTGTGAAGCTCTGAATAAAGATACCCAAGAGGGTGTGGAGTCCTCGTCTCAGTGCAGGGAAGACACGCTCCCTGGACATTGTTAGCCTTGTTCTCTGTGACCCTCTGTATTTGTGTGGTTGGTCCCTGTGGAAGCAAGTAGCGTGCCATGCAGCCTCTCCAGCATTAGAGTTCCATTTGGAGGTTAGTTTTAGATGGGTCCTCTTCTGGTGGAGCATAACATTGCCCCTTGTCTGGGATCCTAAGGACTGGTGTTTGCCTGTTATGAGTGCTGCTCACCCTCTTTGGCCACAAACTTTTATTGTCCAGCAAATCACTGGGGACTCAGGGACTCTCCTGCCTCCCCAGTGAAGTTTGTCTACAGTGTTCACTTTGGATCGCGTTATGTCTCCTAGACATTGGGTCAAAGAGCTAAATAAAGTTCTGCCCCGTGCTGCTCTGCCCTCAGTCCAGTGGATGAAAGACAGTTGAGAGGAAAGTCCTAATTTCCAGCATTCCTTCTTACTGTGGAGTAGGTGTGCCCATAGATATTGCTAGGTTCCCCACTCACGATGAAAGCTTAGAGATGGAGTGGTTTAGCCAGCATGGCATGGTGAGTGACAGCTACAGAATTCTCATCTGCAGTAGTGAAGTCACATCAGGTGAGAGTAACAGTTGACATTTGAGCCCCAATTGAAGTCAAGCAGGTTTGCCACAGGGCTGGATGCGCTTTCCTGCTAAAGACCTGGGACTGACAAGGTGGCACAAGGGGTGGTAGAGTGCTTGGCCTGCATTTTGTTGGATCCCAGATTGCCACAAGGGGGCAGGCGAGAACCAACTCACAAGAGCTATATATCCTCTACTCATGGGCACCAAGGTGCATGTACATTGCTGCACTCAGACACACTTGGACTGCACAGTCACCATGTGAGAGACAAGGCGGGCAGGCCTGAGACCTTGTCTCAACAACAGCAAAAAAGGTTGTGGTCATACAGCTTCACTCACCCTATTGTGAATATTTTATTATATTATCTGACTTTATTTGGGGAGAATCGTGCATTCAGGAAATCAGTTTCCCCCTCCATGTGTTGTGTGGACTGAACTTAGGTCCTGGAGCTTGGTGACTGGTGCCGTAGCCTCTGAGCCTTCTCAGCCCCTGCTGTGAAGATGTCAATTACTCTACCATTTAACAAGCCTATTCTGGGGTTCCCACCTGGCCAAAACCAGGTCACCCCACAATAGCAATGGCAGAAACAGGCCCATTTTCGTCTCAGCAGTGAAAACAGCAGGGCACGCATGCCCTACCACCCCCAAAATAAGCAGTGGGAGGGTTCCTAGGAAGCAGAGTCACTGCAGTCTGCTTTGTTGGGGCTCTGAGTTCACACATGCCTCTTTCCCAACGGCCTCTGTTCTCTACCTGTGGGGTAGAGGATGGAAGAGAAAACAGACAGCACAGCCAACAAGCAGCACTGACAAGCTGTTCTGATCACTAGGTCCCATGGGGTGAGGAGGTGATTGGCCGGATTGAAAAGGCAAGACACACTGTGATCCCTAAGAGATCACAGAAGCCGCTCCAGTACAGTGCCTGCCAACCATGCGTGGGCCCTGGGCTTGGTTCCCCTTACCGTTATATGTGAATAGTTAAAGTAGGCACTGACTTTAGGGGGTAGAGGAAGACATAACCATGGTAGTGCTAAACAGAAAACTGGGGGCCAGACAACACTATTCATTTAATCCTAGAACTGGGGAAGTAGAACCAAGCAGATCTCTGATTTGAGGCCAGTCTGGTCTACACAGTAGGTTCCAGAACAGCAGGGCTACCTAGTGAGACCCAGTTTCAAAAGAAAAACCTCAACTACCTATATCAGTAATTCGCAGATCATCTCGTGAAAATAAGAACATACTTGAACTGACTCCTGCAATCAGTTGGATCTAATGTTTATAAAAAGCTTCACACAGCTACTGAAAGGAGTGGCTCAGTTAAGAGCAAGTACTGCTCTTGCAAAGGACCAAGTTTGGTTCCCAGCATCCAAGTCTTAACTCACAACAGCCTGATCCAACACCCCTGACCTTTGAGGTCACCTGTTCTTATGCATGCACACACATTTAAAAAAAAAAAACTGGGCTGGGCAGTTGTGGTGCACGCCTTTAATCCCAGCACTCAGGAGGCATAATCTCTTTGAGTTTGAGGCCAGCCTGGTCTACAGAGCAAGTTACAGGACAGGCTCCAAAGCTAGATACTTAAGAGAAACCCTGTCTGGAAAAACCAAAAGAACAAGAACTTGGCGGCTAGACCAAAGACTTGTAGGTTTCTCTTTCAGACAACCCATATTTGACTGCCAACACCAACAACTATTGAATCAGTTCCAGGGGATCCATCTCCCTTTTCTGGCCTCTGCAGGCACTGCACACATGTTATACATACATTATGTCCCAACAAAACACCTATACACAAAATCTTTTAACAATAATAATTCCCCCAACTTAAATGGAACATTCATCATTATGGACCACAGTGGTGCTGTAAAACAGACCATAACACATTCAAAAATAGAAATCATGGAAACGTTGCTAAAGTGATGGCTGAGTAGTTAAGAGCCCTTGGCTGCTCTTCTAAAGGGACTGGGTTCAGTTCCCAGCACCCACATGGTGGCTCCAGCCTTCTCTAGTTCCAGTTCCAGGGGATCTGATACCCACTTCTGACCTTCATGGACACCAGGCACACAAATGCACAGACAGATGTGAAGACAAAACCATACACACTGGTGGGGGGTGGGGATAATGAAAGGTGCTCAGTGAGTAAAGGCCTGACAATCTGGAGTTTAATCCCTGGAGCTTGTGGTGGAGGGGATTCCATGTGCCCCTACACACATAATGTAATTTTAAAGATTTTTAAAATGAGAAATTTTAAGGATGCAACTATGTCAATATTAAACAAGTAATTTTTAAAAATGGACATCAACAGAAGGAATGTCATGAAAAATATTTAAGACGGTCTCTTAACCCAGGCCAGCTTTCAACAGCCTCCTTAACAGCTGGGGTTGCAGAATGAGCCACCAGGCCCAGGTGAAAGAAATTTTGAACTGAGGAATGTGAAGGGGCTCAGAACCTAGCTCACGTGGAGCACTATGTAAAAACCAGGCATGTGATCACAGCATGCAGGGTGTGGGCACAGAGATAACTCACCGAGATTGGTGACATGCAGCCAAAGTAGTTCCTAGGTGAACTTTTATAGTAATCAACACAAGAAAACGAAGATGAACTAAAAGAACTAACTTCTGCCTTAGAAAACTAGGCGTGGGGACTGGACCCAAAGCTCTAGGAAATTATAAAAATACAAGGGTATAAATGAAGCTGGACACAGAAAATTCAGAAAGCTACGAGAATTTTTTTTTTTTTTGATCAAATTTGATCAACTAGCCAGGTTAAAAAGCACAGCTGTGACACTAGTGTCAGGGCTGAAGACGGGACAGGAGCCGGGACCGCTGTGGGCAGTTCTAACCTCGCTAGGCTGATGTCCTGGCTGAGTGGGACTGAAACAAATTTGCCAGAACGGCAAACTTGTACCAATTGGCCCATCATGCTCAAGAACTTGGGTTAGCAGCTTCCAGAAGCCAGGCACCCAGGCTGTTCTATCCGTCAGACACTTACATCGGGCTGGGGGTGTGGCCTTACTGGAAGAGTGTTTGGTGTGCATAGTGCCCTGTGTTCGATCCCAGCATAAACCTAGCATGGTCCCAGTCCTGCAAGGTGGAAGCAGGAGACCAGGAGTTCAAACTCATCCTGGCTACACAGCAAGCTTGATGCCAGCATGGGATACATGATACTGTCTCAAGATTTTTTTCCCATTAAAAAAATGAAATTTTTATGTGTATGGGTGTTTATCTGCATGTGCATCATGTATGTACAGTGCCCACAACAGCCAAAAGAGGGCATTAGATTCCCCGGACCAGAATTATTAACAGTTGTGAGCCAATATTGTGGAACTGGGAATTGAACCTGGGTCCTTGGGAAGAGCAGCCGGTGCTCTTGACTGCTGAGCCATGGCTCCAGACTTCAATTTTTTTTTCCTTAAAAGGGAATAATCTTAGACCTAAACTTCTCAATTGAGGCTCCCTCTTCTCAAGTGATATTAGACCATGTCAAGTTGACACTAAAACTAGCCAACTGGTGTCTATGGTTCTCTCCCTCCTCCTCTCTCCCCCTCCATCTCCCTTTCCCTGGCCCTCTTCCCCCTCTCTTTCAGTACTGTCTCACTCTAGCCCTGAACTCACTTATTTCCTGTTCACTCAGGTGCTAGACCTGCAGGCATGAGCTGCCACACCTGCCTCTGTCTGGAAGGACTAATGCAGCTGGGTGTCCAGCCACAGAGTGGGCCCCAAGGCAGCTTGTGCAGCTGGGAAGGTGCTGGTCTTGCAAAGAACCTGTTTTCTGCTCCCAGCACCCACAGTGACTCATAACCATCTGTATGGTAGTATATGCCTTTGATCTCAGCACTTGAGGAGGCAGAGGCAGTCGGATCTCTGTGAATTCAAGGCCAGCCTGGTCTACAAAGTAGTTTCAGGATAGCCAGTGCTACACAGTGAGACTCTGTCTCAAAAACAAAGTTAACTCCAGTTTCATAGGATACAGTGCCCTCCTCTGGCATCCTCAGGTGTTGTATACATGCAATGCACATACATGTATGTAGGCAAACATATGCATAAATTTAAAAATTAAAAGCCAACTCTTGATGGTTTAATGATGTAACAAAAAGCTTATTTGTTAGTTGTACAATGCAACTGTAGACGGTCACATACATCAGAACAGTTGGTTCCTGCCGACAGAGTCTGTAAATGCAACCATAGACGGTCACATACATCAGAACAGTTGGTTCCTGCCGACAGAGTCTGTAAATGCAACCATAGACGGTCACATACATCAGAACAGTTGGTTCCTGCCGACAGAGTGTAAATGCAACCATAGACGGTCACATACATCAGAACAGTTGGTTCCTGCCGACAGAGT